>RJWM01002412.1:0-129820 GCA_004363535.1 Dasyprocta punctata
GGAGAGGCTTGGGTGTGGCTGCCCCACTCTGGCAGCAGCCCATGCATGGTGCTGGTTTCCAGATGGGGATCACCTCCTGGTGAGGCCTGGCTCCCTCCCGTCCCTGCCCCAGTCTACAAATGGCACTGACTCCAACACAACAGTGTTTTATTCAACTCAATTATTTTTTGTTTTTCTTATTTTGTATTATTTTTATTTTGCCTTTTTTCAGGGTTTGGAGTTTTTCTCCCACTTTTTTTCCTTCTTTCAATATATTATTTGTCTTTTTTCTTCCCCTCTTTCAACTTTTTTCTCTTCTTTCATCTTTTATTTTTGCTGTTTACCTTTTTTCTTCTTTTTCTTGTTTGTTCCTTCCAGTGGCAATCCTCTATCACAATTTAATTTTCTTTCACTTAATGGGGGCCCTATCATACTTTCTTTCCTCCTTCTCATAGCTCATCAATGTATTTTTCAAGTCTTACTTTTTTTAAAAAATTTTTTACTCCCTGCACTTTACTAGAATAAATACTAAGCTTGATGAATCTCTAGATAAATAGTTAACTTTACACTATTTTTGTTGAATAATATTGTGCTATTGTTAGTTCAGGTAAGGTTGTTCCATTTAGTGGATATTTACTGTAGATCAATAGAAGGACAATATTTGGTTTATCTTAGTGTTCATAGTGTAATTATACATCTTTTTCCTATGAACAAGTCTGGTACTTTGTTGGTCCTTGGATTTTACATTATTCAATTAGTGCTTAATGGTATAATTGATGCTGATTCTAATATTACAGTGAAAGTGTCATAACTGTTGCTATTAATTGGTTTTCTGGTGCTACCAATATGGAGTTTGCTAAGGGGTCATTAACAATACTCTGCCCCATTCTGGGAGAACTGGTTACTGGGCCAAAATGCTGCCACCTTCCATCTCATGTAAATAGAGGTGAACTGACACTGTAAATAGTAACAAACACCAGTAGTTAGCCATACTTAGAGAGTAGCATTCAAAAGTGGACATTACCAGATGAAGTCTAAATAGTATGACAAAAAATCTTTCCATAACAATGATCTCACAAGCCTCAACATGAAACAAACAAACTAAAATAGAAACATGCAAAGACAAGCCAAAAAAAAATGCCTCCCCAAGCTCCCAACTTCCCCAAATCTGACCCATGGGGAATTTAAGGGAGAAAATCAATAGCCTCACACTCAAATTATTTGAAATAACATCAGGAGAGATAATAAAACAGCCCAATAAGGCAATTGGCAAGATCACATAAGATACTAGTGACAAGATATTGACCCAATTAAAATCATCATCAAGTCTAAAGAAAGCAGTAACAAAAGACAGATGAACTGAATAAAATGATTCAAAACATGCGTGATCAACATGGAAAAGAATTCTGAAAAGAAGTCATAAAAAATTCTAACTCAGGATTAAAAATTCTTTAGAAAGTCATAGCAGCAGAAATGACTGATGTGAGGACAGTCTCAAAACGAGAAGACAAGGTTGTCATCAGTGACCAATTAATGAAAGACATCTTAAAAACAACAAAAGACCATGAAAATTGAATCCAAAAGCTCCTAGATGATGCAAATAAGGCTAATATAAGATTAATTAAGTGAAAAATCATGATAAGAATAATGGTATAAAAACCCTGTTTACTGAAATAAAAGCTGAAGGTTTTCCAAGTAAGGTAAAGAATTTAGTATACAGATAAGTGAGAGTTATAAAACCCCAAAAAGGTCAGGAAGAATTTCCCCTTGACACATCATACTCAAAATCTCAGAAGTCCAACACAATAATAAATCTTAAAAGCAGTTAGAGTAAAGCAAAAGAATTACTTACAAAGGAAATCCCATTAGAATTGCAGCAGGCTTCTCAACACAAAATTTAAAGGGCAGGAGAGCTTGCAGTAAAGTGTTCCAAGTCATAAAAGAATACAGTTTCCAACCCAGGCTGACCTATCATCCTAAAGCTTGTGTTGTCATTACTTTCCTATTGTTGCTTAGACAAAATACCCGACTCTCAAAGTCAAAGGAGGAAAGACTTATTTAGCTCACAATTTGTAGAGGTTTCAGTCCACAGATGGCTTCAAGGCAGGGTGGCACATGGCAGAAGGGTAACAGTTCATGGCAGTGGAAGACAGCAAAAGCAACAAGAGAAAAAGGGAGAGACAAGTCTTTTCCTCCCTTATATTTTATGCAAGCTACCTGCCCTAAGACAAGTGTAGCACTCATACCCCCAATCCCAGAACTAGACAATGAACCAATCACAAATTCTAGATTCAGTCACCTGCAAAAAGCCCACCCCACATGACTGTAAGAGGCTTTGGGGGGACATCCAGACACAAACCATAACAATGTCTTTCAAACTTAATGGAGAAATAGGATACTTTCATGATAAAGAGCATCAAAGAAATTCATGACTATCAAACCAACACTCCACAAAATTCTCAAGCACACCATAGAAACAAACAGTGAAACTAACAATGACATACTGCCTTATAGAATTAATATACCAGGTAGAGTTAGCAGGTAAGTAGAAGGGAACAATAAAATCAACACGAGGAAAATAGTGCAATGGCAAGAATAAGTTAGCACATATAATTAATAAATCTCAGTATAAATGGTCTTGATTCTCCAACCAAAAGACACAGATTGGAAGAATGGACCAAGAAATAAAATCCAACAGTATCCTGTATATGAGAAGCACATTTAAACCAAAAGAAACTCATATAGTAAAAATCAAAGGATGGAAAACAGTATTTCATGTAACAAGTACCTCAGAAATGGCAGATGTGTCTATCCTACATGATGGTCACTTGGTTCATGTATTTAATTTGTTCTACCATTTTAGAAAAGATGACCACATTTGCATAAGAAAGATGGTTCATGTTGGTCATGCAATGCAGTTTGCCAACCAAAACAAAATTTTGCCAAATGCTTCTGTTTGCAAAGCAAATTGTTTGAAAACAACAATGTTCATGAACTGAGGTACCACAGTATTCCGGCAAAGTGAATTTTAAGCCAAAACTGATCGAAAGAGGCAAGGAAGTTCACTACATAATGATTAAGAGAGAACTCCATCAAGGAAAGATAACATATGTGCATCAAATAATGGTGCATCTAACTTCATAAAACCAGTACTACTACACATAAAAGATCAGATAGATATAAACATAATACAGTGAGAAAAGTTAAAAACTCCACTATTACAAATAGAAAAATCAACTAGACAAAATATCACCAAAGAAATACCAGCATTGAAGAAGACCTCAAACAAAAGGATATAATACATATGTAGACTGTTCTACATAACAACAGGAGAACACACATTCTTTTCAACAGCACATGGAACATTCTCCAAAACAGACCACATCTTAGCCAATAAATCAGCCTTAGGTAAAGGTAAAAGAATTGAAATTATACTATGCATATTATGAGACCATAGCACAATGAAGTTAGAAATAAATGACAAGAGAAATAACAAAAATTATGCAAGCTCATGGAAAAAAGATGCTATCAATTAAACAATAGAATACAGAAAGAATCAATGAAAAACTAAGACAGTTTCTGGATCTAAATAAAATGCCCAAACAATATACCAGAACTTATGGAACACAACAAAAGCAGTCCTAAGAGGGAAGTTTATAGCTGTGAATGACCACATAAGAAAAAGAGTGAGCTCAAACAAATAACCTAAAAATTCACCTCAAAATCCTATAAAAACCAGAACAATCTGAAGCCAGAGCTAATAAAAGGAAGGAAATTACAAAGATCAGGGCAGAAATCAAATTGAGACAAAAATAAAGATAAAATGAATTAATGAAGCTAGGTGTCTTAGTTACTTTTCACTCATTGCCAAGACAGAATACCTGACGCCCAAAATTAGGGAAGGAAAGGTATATTTCTTACAGTTTTCAGGGGTTTCAGTTCATATTTAGTTGGTTCCAAGGCAGTGTGGTGTGGCAGGACAGCCATTCATGGCAACCACCAAACAGCAAGGCAAACAGTGAAAGAGAGAGCAGGTGCAAGAGAGAAAACACACCTTCCTCTTGCCCTTATGCTGAATGTTGGCTCCACCCCTGGGTGGGTGCAGCACTCACATCGCCAATCCCAGCGCTAGACAACAAACCAATCACGAACACCAGCCCCGTCCAATATTACATGAGGATTTGTTGGGGGCCATCCAACCAACCACACTAAAACACTAGGATTTGATTCTTTTAAAAAAAACCACACAAAGTATGCATACTTTTAGCCATTCTAAACCAAAAAAGGAGAGACCCAAGTCAAAACAATTGGAAATGAAAAACATGAAATCACAACAGATACTGCCCAAATCAAAAAGAGAATTAACTACTACTTTGTAGACCTGTGTACCAAAATATTGGAGAATTCAAAAAAATGGATAGATTTCTAGACACATATGTACCAGCAAAATTGAACTAAGAAGATTTAAAAACTCTGAATAATGCAATAACAAGCAATGAAATCAAAGCTGTAACAAATTACCAACCCAGAATAACCCCAGGTTCATACCGGTTTACTACTGGATTCTACCAACCCAGAATAACCCCAGGTTCATACTGGTTTACTACTGGAAATTCCAAGTCCCTGAATACTTACTTCTCAAACTCTTTAATGAAACTGAAAGGGAAGGAATACTCCCAAAATTATTCATGGAAGCTTCCACTACTCTGATTATATATTTCTTTTTCTATTTTAAAGAAAAAAAAATAATGGTACAAAATTTTAAAATAAGATTGTGGGAAAGTAACAATGGTTAGTACATTGCATATTGTTATTTTCAAAGTAGTTGCTCATATTACAAGATGTAGGCATGAAAAATTGATCAAACAATATAGGCACAAAACTTTGTTTTCAGTGAACTAATAGTAGTATAATTATCTGAACTATTTTGTGTATATATATATATTTTTTTCCTTTTCCCTTCCTTCTTTTCTCTTTTCCCCCAGCCCAGTTTATCTTTCCTTTTGAACAGTTTCTTCCCATTTTGCAATATCTATTGTAGATTTTGAATCTTATTTATGTTTTCAGCTTCTTATACTATGGAGACAATATGATGTTTACACATGCCTGATTATGTATTTCTATTGTTCAGCATCATAAAAGTAAATGTATATGTTACCAAAAATTTTACACACTTCTTATAATATTCCATCGTATGACTAGCCATCATTTATTTATTCCTTATCTTATATTTGATCATTCTAATTCTTTCCATGTTTATGTAGTTATAAATATTTCAGTGTATATCTCTCTGCATAAGAATGTTTCTAAGAATTTTTAACCAAATTTCTTGGTCAAATAATACAAATAATGTTATATACTATAGGAAATGCTTAGTAAGGGCTTATTCTATGTCAGACATTGTTTTGAGTGCTTCATTTACATTAGCTCATTTAATTTTCAAATCAGTCTGCAGAGGCAGCTATTATTATCTCAGTTTTAGGGAGGCAGAATGTGAGGCACCCATGAAAAGTTAAGTACTTCTTTTGGGGCTACCCAGGGCATTGCATAGGTGGTGTTCAAATTCATGTCCTGAAGGTGGAACTTGGCAGAGGCATACGTGTACCACTCCTGAAACTGAACCCCAATGCCACTTTTTCCAGAATAATGTGCCGGACATGCTGTCCCATCAATTCTTCATTAAAATGATGAGTTGGCACTTTTGTGATATAGGAAGACTGGACTCCATCCGTATTTAAATATCTTGTTTCAATGGAAGATTGGGCATGTAGCATTTCCGTTTATGAATGGTTTGCCCACCTATATAGCATTTAAAATGATTCCAGATGGTCACACTTCATATGCTTGCCATCTCTTGTTTATCAAGAGACAACAATATATAAGAATCTCAGGAGGCACACTAGGTCTCTATAGCAAACAAAAGCTTTTAAAATATATTATTTTATATTTTTTCTTTCTTTATTTTAATATTTGAATAAGTAACCTGAAATTACTATTTACTTATGAATAAATTAATCTCCAAAGTAATTGAGCATAAACTGCTACAGAAAGCATTCCTCTCTTTCTCTTTAATTTCCCTAGGCATGATTGACACATTCAGTAGTCAAGTTGTAGTAAGTAGGCTTAAATTCACTACAGACCTAATGGTACCAAATGAGGCCTCAGTTTGGCTTAAGAAAAATTTTACAGTGTCATCTTTATACATAGGTTTAATATCTAATTAATCAAATTTCATCCACATTGCCTATTTTTCTGCTGAACTCTGCCAGAAATATTCTTTGGCAGATGGTAAAATAATGAAATTGTTGGCTCTAAAATCTAAAATCTTAGAGGTAATTAGAAGACTTGATACAGGTAACATTTATTAGTAATGAAGTTCTTGACAGCGTGGAGAATTTTCCAACCCACACAATTTCTAAAGGAGGAAAAAATCTTTTTCCGAATAAGGATCAAATTATGTTTCTGCAACAAAATGGAAGAAACACATCTCCCAAGGCTTGGCCAAACAGTTTCTTCATGGAAATAAATTCTAAACAGGAAAGGAAAAAAATTCCCTGTTAAAGGAATTTGAAGAAGGAATTTTAAATCTCACATAGGAGTTTTATGAAGTTTGTTCCATTACTGAGACACAAAAGCAAATATATCAATGTTTAAACAAAATTTTTCTATGTTCTAGATAAACCAATGCCAATTTCACTAGTTAGAAATTAGCACCAAATGTGACAATCTTGGTAATCATTAAAGTAACTGTAAATGAATACAATGTTTGCAAATCATCAATTTTGTCTTGGCATAAGCATTGTCTTGGCAGGGAAGAAACCCATACAGGGACATTCGCAGGGTGTAACAACTTAAAAATATGAGATTTTACCATTTCTCATACACAGCTTCATCTATGAATCACAAAACATACCCACCCATCCTTCATTAAAGCACTATACAACTTCATGCCATGATGATATCAGGCAATGCCACTACTTTCTCTATAGAACAGAATAAACAACATTGGTGACATCTTGCCTTGGAGCTCAGAACATAGAACAATACAATTTGGCTCCTGTGGTTTAATTATGGACATATGCAGTCTTCCACAGGTCAGTATATTTTCAAATTGAAAGAAATTTTCAGGGTCTTCAGTTGTGTTCTCCCATCTTTTATAACAAACAATTAATGTTTTGTGAGGCTCAGTGGCTTACCCTAGAAAGCCTCAGAATTGATCATAAATGACCCAAATCCCTACATTAAGGGTTCTGTTCTGTTTTGTTTGATTTTGTTGTTGTTGTTGTTGTTGTTTTGTTTTGTTTTGGGGTTTTCTTGGCTGGGAGTCATCATGGCTTCAAGTGGATCTGAGGAAGTATCTGCTAAAATGTCCCTAAACTAGTAAGCAAAATTGTGTTCTGCAGATACACTTAGGAGTGAGTGACAAAGCTACATAAAACTGCAATGCATACATTTTTAAAAGTTAAAATTGAAAACCTTGAGAAAGCAGGAAGACCAAGAGAGAGAAGGAAAGAAGGGAGTTATGGAGGCTGGAAGATGAGGAGGAAGAGAGATACTCATTTTCTTGTTTTCCTAAACGAAAAATAGCGATCTTAAAAGAGAACTTTAGAAGAGATTGACAACACTTCAGTGTCATGACAGATACCAGGTACAATTTAAAATAGCAATAATAGATTTAAAATAATTTAAGGTGCTAAAGTAATTGACAGTGCTAAGGAACAATTCCTTAAAATTAAAAGTCATGGCGGAATACGATGATGATAACAGATGAGGTTCACTGGGCCCCTCACATGCACACTCTCTCCCAGGTGCTCAACACACAGAAACTTACACCTGTAGTGAGGTGGTCAGCAAGGAGGTTAGTTGTTTGTCTAAGATTGCAGAGCAGTTAACAGCACAGTTGGAAATGGAATGCATGTAGTATGGTTTACAACTCATGGTTTAACCTCTCTATAACATAACCTTACCCTAAAACAAGGATAATGAAGTAAACACAACTTATCTTTAAGCTGTTGTGTAGTACTTTTTATATGGTGCTAAGACAAGTGCTAACAAGCTTATTCTGTAATAGTGGAAAACCATATTTTGTTCATAGGAAATAGATGTAGAATGGAATGCAACAAAATTACAGGTAAAGAAGGGATATTGTGAGGTGGTTAAAAGACAAAAGAACAAAGAAGGAAAGAAGTGAAGAAGGAAAGAAGAGAGAACAAAGGAAGAAAGCAAGGATGAAAGATGAAAAGGGAAGGAGGGTAGCAGACAAGTGAGGGGGAAAGAAGAAAAGAGAAGGGAAGGGAAAGACAAGGAAGTGGAGAAAAGAATAAAATATTTGTATGGTTTTGCAATAGAATAAATATGAAAACATTCTGGTGACCACTTTTGAAAGCGAGAAAAATGATCAAAGAGTATTATTTTGTAAAAAATAAAAAAGTACTGCCAGGTGTAACAGTGCAGAGTGGCTGAGTCAGGAAGATTGCAAATTGCAACTCAATCTGGGCAAATTAATGACTTAGGAAGACACTATCTCAAAAACTAAATTTTTTTAAAGGGCTGGAAATATGTCAGGGTGTAAGTCCTCTGGTCTCAATACCCAGTAGCACAAACCAAAACAAAAACACACCGTACACTTTCAGATAAAATCTTTGATTTCTCAGATGATAAACATTGTTAACATTTTAGCACTTTATTACTGTGCATGTGTGTGCATGCAAATATATATATATATATATATATATATATATATTCAAATTTTGAAAATATTACTGATACTTAGGGCTACTTAGGTTGTTGTATTTGGAGTGGAAAACATGCCTACTCTAGCTTTCCTTTGTCTGTTTGTTTAGTGGTACAGTGAATCAAACATGGGAAGGCTCAATCATGGAGCTACAGTTTCTGCCTTTTTTTATATTTTACTTTGAGACACTGTCAGCACTTTGCCCAAAATTAGCAGAGCTGGAGAGGATGAAGCAAGAAGTGTGGAGAACCATGAAAGATAAAAATTGAAGAAACAGGCAAGATCTTGTCATATTTACAAGTCTGAACTTCTTAAAAGTTGTGGGAATGCTATTGTCAGATTCTGAGGAGAAGACTGATGTGATTTGTTTTACAACTTTAAAATCTCACCCAGATCATTACATAAAAGAGTAAAAGCCTCAGGGAAACCAGGCCCAAGACTATTGGAATTCTTCAAGCATGAGACAATGGTAGCCTGGATTTGGGTGATAGCTCCAGAAATGGTAGAGACTGATTTGAAAACTCAAGTAGTCAAATAAGCCACTAAAATTGGAAGAAAGTGGCATATTATGAGAAAGAGAAAATTTAAAAGTGAATCCTGGGACTACAGTTTTAGCAACTAAGTAAAGGATGCCTACTAGTGGGGACACCTGGAAAAATATTTGAGAATTCCATTTTAGAACTGTTAAATCTAATATGTCTACTGAATACCTGGGTGTTAATATCTTGAGGAATACAGGAAAATTAAAAGGAGAAGCAAAGATAATAGTATGAATTTGGGAACTATCAAAATATAGCAAATATTTAAATCATGAGTCACATGAACGTAAGTTTTAAAAGGGGTGTATGAAGACTATTTATTGGAAATTTCAATATTTAGATTTAGGGAGGAGCAGAATGTATCAAGGGAGACAGAGAATAAATATTTGAGTGGTAGAAGAAGCCAGAAGGCATAGTATTCTGAAGGCCAAGTAATGAAATGATTAAAAAACAAGCAAATTATTAATGCATTTAATAGGAAAATGAAGACAGGAGAAATTGTTTTAAAAATTGGAAATCTAGTGGCCATTTATAGTTTAAACATTTTCTTAACTTTAATTTCTGTATAATGTTCGAATCAAAAGTCATTTTGTGAAAAACTTTAAGGTTATAACGTACAGCATAGGAAAATAATTTCCAGGTAACCTATGACAGATTCCCTAAGTAAAAGCCATCGGCTAAGGCTCTGTGATGTTCTTCAGAGGGCATAGTCAATATGAGCCACAGACGCAAGGAGGAAGGCAAGGGACGCTCTCTCAGGATCAGTGTGTTTGATGGTAGCAGCTTGCATTCTGTCCATAACCCCCCTAAACTAACAAGCTTCTCACGTGCAAAATACATTCATTCCATCCTGGTAACCTTTAACGTCTCTACTTGTTCCTGGATCAATTAAAAAAATCTAAGATATCATCTAAATTAGATAAAGATGATCTCCAAGGAATAAATCATTCTGGTGCAAATGCCTCCAGCTATGAGCCTAAAGGACTTCAATAAGATGTGCTGTGGTCACTATTGCCTTTTCCTTACCAGATGAATCATGGATGAAAGTTTGGTAACATGGGCCCCAGTCACAGAGAAGAAGACAATAGAAGAATGGAAAACCCTAAGAGCAGCTAAGCATGTCTGACACAGGAGTATTCGCCTAGCTCATTCCTTCCTCATTTAAAACTATTGACAAGAATCTAGCTTTTTGTTTCATTGAATCCTTTGTCTATCTTGGAGTTGACAAAACAGCTTCTATTTGAGAGAGCCCTTTACATTGTCCAACCATCCCCCATCCCCAAAAGGTTGTATGATATATGAGGAAACTTAAAAAGTCTTCACAAGACAGATATGTTGCTGGATAAAAGTAAAACAGAGAAGCAAAGGAATTACAGTTTCCCTGCTTTCTGTAGTGTGTTGACCTGAGTTCTTATCTTGAATCACTGCCACATAATGCTGGCAGGTCAATGCATTCGTTTGGATGGAGAGCACTCCTCTGATCTTCAAGAGTTCCTCCTGGAGGTTGTAAAGGTGCACAATTCCACATTGTATTCCCTCCTCTGACTTGCCAAGTTTAGAAAATACAGTAGAGGTCCTCAAGCTGTTCATATTCCCAGGATCACCAGCATGGGAGTGGGTGCAGATTCATGGCCTTACTAATTCTTCTAATCAAATGCTATATTTCTTCTTTCTCAGCAGAAGTGAGGGAGAGACTTGGACTGAGATAAACTGGCTTCGTCCACATCTGGACAAGACAGTTACTGCCTGGGAGGAACACACAAAGTTTGACTGCCCTTCTATTGAAAGCACATGTCTAACTTTAGCTGGTAAACTCTTCAGCCTTAAAGCAAACCAGAGTCAAATGACTGGAAGAAACAGTGGGAACTTATCTTCTGTCTTTCCTTGACTTTTAGAGAAAAATTCTGTTACCCTAGATAAATGGGCACACAGTCAAGTCAACTTTTGATCAGCGATATGAGTGCAAGGAACTTTTGATGCACATGACCCAAATCAGCAAATAATTTATGAATTGAGTATGTTGAGTACTGGAATAGACAGACCATGTTATCCTCTTCTTGTTAGTTTATACTTCTGCTCAGGTAATAAGTTGCATATTTAATTAATCCAATGATACCTTTTAAAAATATTTTTATACTTCAAAGTAAAATACACTTTTAGACTTAATGCTTTGCCATAGTTTTTATTTAGCATTGTCTTTGTGGATGGTTTTATTAAAACATTAAAAAACATTGCTGCATGTCTGTAATTCTAGCACTCTAAGAGACTGAGGCAAGAGGATCACCAGTGCAAGCCCATCCCAGGCAATTTAGTGATTTAGAAAGACAGTATCTCAAAATAAAAAGTTAAAAAGAAGTGGGACATAGTTCAGTGTGAATGCCATGAGTTCAATCCCCATTACTGCAAAGAAGTCATAAAATTGAAGATAGATTAGATAAAACACAAAGTTTGGAATTTTGTGAAAAGTTTTTGTCTTGGTAATATTAGAGATGTTATGAAATGAAATGGAATATTAAAGGTGAAAGCTTTATAAATTAATTTAAATGGTATATGCTTATGCATTATGAAGATTTTAACAATATTTTTGTAGCACAAATAAATAATCACTCATTGTGAGAATAAGATTACCAAAAAAAAAAAAAAAAAAAGTAAAGGAAGGCAGCATCAAATTTTTGACTTACTGTTTTTTTCACTGACAAATTCAATATAATATAACCACATTATTTTGCCTTGACTTGTGCAAGAAGTTCCTTATTATCAACCTAAATATTGAATTAGGAAAATGTCGGTTAGCATATCTCCAGTCGAGAATCTTTTAAACCAATGAATTTTAAACTTGATTTTGCAATATAATCACCTAAGAAAGTTTTAGAAAATACTCATGTCCAGACCCCATTCCAAACTAAACTAATGCAAGGCCTCAGGGAGAAAACTTTTGGCAGTTTTCAAAATACCTCTCCAACAATAGGAAAAATCAACAAAACCAAGAAATTATTCTTTCAAAAGATCAAGAAAATTGGCAAACTTAACCAAGTTGTCTCAGAAAAAAAAGATAGAAGACTCTTCTTTTAGAACAATGTGTACTACGACCTATGGTACTGGTTTCACTGCTAGTGAGAAGGAGGCTTAAAGATATATAACTTGCCACATGCTAGGAGATATCAGATGGGGGTCTCCACCCACAAAAATGGTGCTTCACTGGGCTGTACAAGGCCATCCTTAAATGTATGACTTTCCTTTGTAGGATCTTATCAAACTTCAATGGAGAACTAAAACTTGATTTAAACTATGTTTTTAAAAATTTGAAGTCAGTGGTGGGACAGTCTTGCAAGGTTTAATGCAATGATTGCAAATGTCACTTGCCTGCATGCCCTTAGGTGTCATTGGAATCTAGGCTTTAATATAGTGACATTTCACTTGTCTGCTGAGTCACATCATTCTCTCCCTGTTGAGTTCATTCTAAGCACACTCTTTCTTTTAGAGAGTTTCCCAGTCCATTTCCGCATATTTTTCTAATGTATTAATTCAACGTATCACCTTGCCCAAATACACCATTTTCCATGCCCACAGATTGTTTTTTTTTCTCAGTTGTTTATTTCACCCATAATTTCTATTTATAAGTAGATTTAAATAACTTTTCTTTTTTCCCAAAGTGTTCAAAATTCATGTTGTAAAAATACTTTGTGAAGGAATTCTTTATAGTATGCACAGGAAAGTGAGGAAAACGTAAAAGAAAAAAGGACAGATAAAGGAAATGAAGGGAAAAAATAGGAAATGGCAAGTGAGTTGAAATTTCCATATCCAGTTAATGTTCTTCGTTCAAATGTTTTTAATTAATACTGTATTTCCCCCCAAAAGAGACCTAACTGGAAAATAACCCTAACACAATTTTTAAGCATGTTCATAGTACAAACCCTATCCCAAAAATAAACTGCAGTTAAAATGATCAGCCAGATGGATGTATTTAGTACTTCCATTGCAACACATGACAGATTTATTAAGTTATAAAATAATAATATTAAAATATAATTAAATATAAATAAATAATATTGACAATGCTTAAAATAAGTGGTAGTAAAATTATAATTATTTGTAAATACTAAAGTGGGTGCCTTTGACCAAAAAGTAAATATCTATGTAAACAGATGAACTCAAGACTTACTGCTGAATGACCAGAGTACAGACACAACACACAAATACTGATAACAAGCGGATATGGTTATGTCTAACATGAATCTTCATAATTCAATACATCATTTTTTGTAATGAATGTAGTATTTAATGCATTTGTGTAAAATAAAGAAACATTTACTGAATCTTGGTGCCTTTGATTTTTCATAACTTTGCATAGACCATCATTCTTAACTATCATTTTTGTTGCTACTCATGCCTTGTACATCTTCAGCTAACATTTGATTTAATGGAAACTTTATGAAAGCCAGCTTGCAAGGCCTTGACTTGGGTGAAGAATTCGTAGGATACAATCACTGACGTTGTGCTGCCAATGCACTACAAGCAGGCTACATGGACAAAAGTGATCATTTGAGGAGAGTTCTATTACTGAGATTTTGGGGAAAATTGTTCTACAGGAAACAATCACAAGAAATTCAGGGTGGATTCCAGGGTTTGCAGAGTTACGACAATGTTCAAGGAAGGTGACAGGACAGTATTTGAATAAATGTAGACTTTTTACAAGAATAAATGTAGATTTTTGTGCATGAATAAATGTAGATTGTTGTATATGAAAAAAATACAACATTCCCTGAAAATAAGCCCTATTGCATTTTTGGAGCAAAAATTTATACAAGACTTACTCTTATTTTGGGGAAAATATGGTAATAGTGACAGTCACTATTAATTGAGAGCATATTAAAAGCCAAATCCTTACCTTATTAAACAGCTGGTTTTGTCCTCTTTCCTCCCCCCCCCAAAATTGACATGGCTACACTTATCACTATTTTATAGATGTAAAAATAGGCATTGATAAAGATAGGTGACTTGTACTAGTCATCTTTCATGTCCTGCAACAATTATCTGAAAATCAGTCAACTTTAAAGGAGGAAGGATTATTTTGGCTTTTATGTTCAGAGGTCTCAGTTCATTGTTTCTTGGTCCCACTGTCTTTGGGCCTTTGGCCGGCAGTGTATCACAGTAGAAACCATAATAGGAGAACTTTCTCACTTCATCATGACCAGGAAGAAAAAAGAAAGAGAGGAAAGGGCAAGGGTCCTAATATCCCTTTTGAGGCCACCCCAGTGGCATAACCTTCTCTCATTAGGTGCCAGCTCCAAATGGCCCCACTGCATCTCAGTACCGTCACCCAGAGGACCAAGCCTTTAACACTTGTGCCTTTGGGAGACACTTTTTGAAACCGTAACACTTGTCAACTACAGCTTCCTGGGGTGTCTGAGTCCAAAACTGATGTTTTCCCATACTAGTCCTCCTACAAAAGTGAAGGGATATCACTCTGTTCATTTGCCTTGTCACCTTGGAAAGAACATGTTGAGATTATTTACTACTTTTTGAGGGATTTATAAGGCAGAATTCCTGGTAGTAATGCTTTGATCATCTCTAGGCACCAACACCATCTCTGTCTGTAACTAGTGTGAATCTAAGAAAGTGTTTCATGTATGGTATAAAGCAATGCTCTTCAGGGCAAGACTGACTCAGTTTGGACCCTAATTCTACACTAATATGTATAAAATATTTAACATGGTGCTGAATAACTCTGTTTCTATTTCTTTAGTGGTACAAGGGTATGGTAAATCATAATGTTATGAGGATTATAACATGGAAATGATGTACATCTCCTTAGAAAAGTTCCTGCAACATTAAACATTCAATACATGTAGCTGTTAATATAGTTATCAATTTTTAAATATTAGCCTTATTTTATGATATTCATCTACTTGTTATGGTAAGATTCGGAGTGTTTTTATCAGTGTCTTGATTTGCCTTTCCATTTGCAATAGAGGGGTAAAATTATACCAGTCACACTGGGAGATGACATGACAGAGGGCCCTTTTTCTCCAGTTTATTTTTCTGTGGGTGGTTACATCCTAATTCTCCTGGAGGCTTTATCAGTGGAAGAACAGCTCTGTTTAGCCACACCACCACAATGCATCCTGCAATTTCATGCAAAGTGACTTCACATAAGGAAAAATGTTTTCCTAAAATATGTGCATAGGCTATTGTAATATTTGTGGTTGCAAAATGAAAGTCATTCATTCCTTTTGCTGCACCCTTCAATATTTGCTCAGGTGCAATTTGATTTCCACATGAACTGGTTCAGAAAACTTACCAGAGAGTTACAGAGGAGTTGTCATTCCAGCCTCTAATAACTTCTCAAACAAAATCACATTCCCAAAAAACTATTACATAAAGTACCTCCAATAAATCTCTCTGCGTATTTATACTTCACTATAAACTTCATCAGCAATCTGCCTTTAAGCATGAGTACATTTCTAATCAAGCAGTAAGACATTCAGAGTACAAAGTTCGTCAAAGCTGGAGTGGCAGTGAGCTGTTCTGTCCCCCAGGTGAAGGAGCTTAGCTGGAAAGGTTACTGCAGTTGTCCTAAAGTTCTGTTCCCTTTGTGCCTGACTGCACTTCCCAAGTGGCAATGAAGAGGAAACTTAACACAAGATAATGATGGCTTACTTACATTAGGGCTTTTCAATTCAGATGAATAGCTTACTTTTCTCAATGAAAGAAGAGTTCACAAAGTCTGTCTACCAAAGACAACTTTATTCAAGAACCATATGAATAATATAACAGCAAGTAATAGGGGAAAGTTCAGTTAACATCACACTTAGATTTTTAATTTATAAAAATGAAATATTGAGGCAAATTACACAATGGAATACATGCCATTTCAGCTCAAGGTCACTGTCATCAGTCTCCTGTTAAATGCATGAGCATGGATAATTCTCTTACAAGGGCAACAGCCCTTGAACTTGGAGCACTCCTCTAGCACCTTTATGTTCCTTTGTTTGCTGGTTGCTTTTTTAAATAAATCACATTATTTCTTCAAATTGTCATTGGAAATGTTTCACTGGCTTGTTACAAATCTTCATGTAATAACAACACGGAGGAATAAAGAGTAAAGTAATTTAAATATGGCCGTTTACCTGCTAATATAAGCTGGGATATGACTAAAAGACTAAGTTTTTAAAAAGAAAATATATTTCCAAATGTACATTATTTTATTTCATATTATTTTGTTTCAAAACTCTGAGACACAGTTTTATCTGTGCATAAATATATTTCCATATATTTCTATGATATTTATCTGTGCTGTGACTTAAAAATAAATATTTAGACAGCATTTACAGTTAGCAGGGCAATGAGGCATTTAAAGCATTCTTCAAGTTCAAAAGTTAATATGAGACTCTGAAAATGTCTGCAAATTCCAAATATAGTTATTAGTCATCAGTGATCCATAATTGATTGTGATATTGCTTTGTGAGAATGTGTAAATGATAAATGTGGAGGAAAAAAGTTAAGAGAAAAAAGAGGATAGTCTGGATATGACACATTATTTAATCACCACATTTCTACTATGCTTGAGTGTCTTGGTCCAAATTATTGGTATTATGTCGATTCTTGCAAGAAAAATGCAGACAAAACTAATTTTTGATGCAATGCCTTATGTTCTCATCCAAGTCAAAATAGAATACATCTCACTAACAACTGCTCTTCAGGTCTTATCTTAGCCATGAGGATGTGTTTGCCAGCCTGATTTCTCCATTGTAATTTTTCCTAAATACTACATCCAAGGTTATTTAATTCTCTTGTCTGGAAATACTCCTCAGGACCTTTCTCATTTTCTTCTGTTTCTTCACTACATTATTTCCATATATTTTTCAAGCTGTCCAGACTCAACAGTATCTCACTAATTTATTTTATCCATCCATGGTTTTATTTTTTTTTTACAGGACTGACAACAATCATTCCACAAATATCCTCTCCACTTCTTTTTTAACCTGTCTCCTGCTTCTCCTTCAAAAAACACCCATCGACATATTACACAACAGGAATTTTTGTCTGTAACATGGAGCCAGAGATTATCATTACTTTTTGCCAGTGACCTGTCTAAAAAATAAAGACTTCATAAAAGTGTTAAAGGAAGATATTTTTCCTCAGTAACAAATTTTCAATATAACAACTGGATTGAGATGCCTTTGTTTTTACAGCTGGAGGTGTCTTATGATTAGTTCCACACTATTATTTAATAAAAGATGTGAAGCCCAGAGACATTGATGGTATTTCCCTGTGTCTCAGTGGTAAAGCTATAGCCAGGTCCTGAGCTCAAGCAGGCAATTCCCATTGCTCCACTCAGCCTCTTTGGCTCTGCCAGCCAAGGGGGAACTTCTGCTACTTAGTTGAGAGAGAGGAATTCTGAAGTCATGCCCTTAACAGGGTTCAATCATTAAATGGTACTAACTTTGAGCCAATCATTAAAACTGTCTCATCATATCTATTTTTACATTTTCAATGCATAATCCTTAATTTCTTATCAGTATGTTCAGAGGGAAATTTTAAGTATAGATATGTGATTTGTGGCAGGGAGTACACAATATAAATACAGAGGTCCTTTTAAAGCAAGGAGAACATTTGAAAGCATCAGGTAGAAACTGGGTTTTCTTCAACCAGCAATAGCATGATCAAGAGGGGAAATAAATTGTCTTCAATCTTGAAAGCATCAAGAAGACTCTATCTCTTAACCTCCAAGAGCATCATTTAATTACCTACAGCGATACCAACTCAGTGGACCACCTATCCCAATTAAGCAGCAGCGCATGCTAATTATCATTAGACTTAATTACTTTCCCAATTCAGCAACTTCCCTGATCAAGACTGCCCCAGTTAAGTGACATTTATTGAACCACCTGAATCTTGCTTTCATGAAACAAAAGAAAATTTTCCATTTTAAGTTCAGCAAATATAACTTATTTTTACCAGGTCACAGTAGCCAGTTTCTAATTAATTTTGCAAGGCATACACTGAAGTTGAGTACAGAAACTGTATCTTCTTCCAATTAAACTGAATGTTTTAGTAAAATCAGGGAAGATTAAGGAAAACATTTCAAATAACAATCAGTAAATGTGTGAAAGTCAACAAATATTTGCTAACATATTTCCCTTTTCATTCTTAGAGATTTTTTTTAAGCAAAATTATTTCTTACTTTTGGATTTCCCACTCTTGAGAGAGGTCCCTGATGTTTGAGGATAACATATTCTGAAGAGAAGGTAAATATAAGAAAAGGAGAAATTATGCTCTTAAACTCAGCTGTCACTTAGAAATTTATGTGCATTAGTTCCCTAGATTAAATTACATGAGTAAAAAACACATGACTATAAATTTAGGTAGTTGAGGACCACTCAGGGTAGGAAGAGACCTTGATCAAATGAGTCTTACAATCTGCTTAGGTCTTGAAAGACCAGGGTTGAGTACAGACTAGAACAATGGTGATGAACCTATGCCATGCGTGTTGTTTCTCTTTTAAGACAAAATATGTTAACGTATGAGTTGTGTTTTTTTTTCCTAAACTTAAACCTCAGTATTCAGGTTTAATTGCACTGTTCTTACTTTTAAATAAATAAGTGGGTCTTGGATTGCAGTTTGGATGTTGATTCTAAAAGAATCACCATCACTGGGCTAGAAAAAGATAACTTTTCTTCTGGAAAGTTCTATACTTCAGGATGAGGTTGACATATAATAAGGGCACTCATACTTTGGCATTAAAATTTGTGTTTTGGGCAGTAACTGGTCCACATCTACTCAGTGATAGTCATGTCCCCAACTTGAATAAGCTCATGGAACTCAAAATGAGTACTTTGAGTTCTTCTTTGAGTATAGCCAGAATCCTCACCACCAATCCTTTCTGCCAGACTAAAAAGGAAGCGTCATCAAAGGGAAAACTTGTTACTCTGATTCCCACATTTTTCAGTTCAGTCTCAAAAATAAGAGGACAAGAGCTCTGTCAGGTTTTGCCCCACAGCCAGTTTTCCCATTTCTTTCCAGTGTAGTAGTACTCTTCCTCTATATTCACGAAGGCGTCTGGCGGTCACAGTAGCCCTGTGAAGTGGGAGTTGGTGACAAGAGCAGAGGTCCTCCCCCACTGCATATCATGGCCCCAGCAGTGGTATTGCCAGCAAGATTGGCTGGCATCAGCAGGGCTTGTTTTTGGTAGTCAAGGTTCTGGGACCTGTAATAAAAATAGAGAAAAGACCAGTGACATTCTGGGTTCATCTGGTAATGTGAACTATGGTGGATGGAGTGCTGTAGCCCTCTTTTTGATTCAAATTGTTCCATCTTAGAAGGTTGACCAAGAAAAAACACACAGCAAGAAACTCAAAGTTAATCAACAAGAAGACTCTTGAAAAACTGGAAATCATCTAGAAAATATATTCTCTGAAGGAAGGAAAAGTTGGACATTCCTCAGAACTGGCTTTTTTTTCTTTAGCTGTTACAGTGATATAAAATTAAGAGAGATTCTCATGCCACAAATTGAGAATAATAATAAATGATATAATCATTTTTTTTCTTTGCACTGGCTTAAGCTACTGCAGATTTGGCATTAGGATTGCAAAGCAAATATCAAACATGCAACATAAAGTAATTTACCTCTCTTTCAAGAAACTAGTATGCATTATATAAGAGTTGATGAAATCTGTTATACTATAGTGGAGTGCTTTACAGGCAACATCAAAGCACAGAAAGCAGCCAAAATCCCTAGAATGCTATTTAATACAAACCAATGTTCCTTTAATGAATTAATCTCAAATATAGTTTTTTTATATATGTACTCATAAATGAATTAAACTATTCAGGCTTAAAGCAAAATTATAATGGAAGACTTGGAAGAAATCTTAGATATCACTTATTTCCAGCCACTCACTTTATATCTAAGAAAGGAATCTTTGATCATTACACAACCGGGTCAAAGAAGAGCCAAGTTACCCAGTTATTGTCGACTACTATTTTTGTTACCCATCATAAAAGTATCATATCCATGTTCACTGGTTTGTTTTTATCAACATAGGAAAAGATCAAAGTTATTCATTACCGTGCCATTGCATCATACCTGATATTCAGACAGTAGTCCTGATCTTTTGGTGTTTTCTGCCTTCCAGTAGAAACTTTTCTGAGGAAATAAAGGGAGGCTCATTTCTAGACACAGTTAGGTGGGTGGGGAAAGACCAAAGAAATCATGGGCTTCTCCAAATGTTAGAGAATCATGTGGCACTTGTCAGTGAATCTATGATTAAGATTCAACTGTTTGTAAGATGAATGAGAAAAAAAAGACTCTAAACACTGATGCTTGTACTTAAACTAGTTAATTAAAAACATACGATTAAAAACTATAAAGATCTGTCAAAAATAGTACTAATTACAGTTATTTATGTGAACTGCTACTCTATTGACCTGAACTGACATAGAACAACACATATCATTAAATATGTGTCAGATGAACTTTGTTGTAAACTATATTTCACTCATTTTCTGTCATCAGTAATTATTGAACACCTGCTGTACACAAGATCACTCTCTTTTCTTTCTTTCTCCACTGTTTTCCCTCTCAGTACTTCCATCTTCCTCTTTATACTCAGTGGTGATGAGATAGCTCTCTCACAACCAGATTTATTGATTGCCTCTCAACAGTATCCTCCACCCTTGCCAAAGTAACCAAATTTTGTTCAGATACACATATTGTTTTTTTTCTCAGCAACCATTCTTGAGGAAAGGACAGCACTGGCTCGAACAAACTTTGATTCATCAAAACCCACTGTGGTCATTTCATTTCTTTATCAATGATCTATTTAGAAAGAGCAGTATGACTCCAGCTCTAGTGGATGAGATTGAGGGTAAGAGTGCAAGAAGGGCTTCAGAGAAATGTTTCTTCACTCTTAAAAAGTACCCCAAACAAAAATTTATTGCTTTTCTTTCCTCTTGCTTATACCACATTTTTTACCTTTAAGATCTAATTATGAGTGCAATTCCTGAAACTAAATTAGCAGCCATCTTGCCACCATGGGGAAAACTAATGTATCTGACAAGAAGAATCCTCCTTAATTTTACTTATTTATAATTATTTATTTAGATAGATAGATAGATAGATAGAGTTTCAACAAATTGTTCGAGATAGACTAGAATTTGTGATCCAATCTCTAGGCTCAGCCTCCCAGAGTGCTGGAGTTACCTTCCATGTTTCTGAACTATTGAATTGTTTAGCACTGGAGGTACCCAACTTAGAATAATGTGTTATGTAAGAGATAAATTCTTCTCATTATTTATGCCCCTTTTGGTTAGATTTGTTGTTATTTGTTGCTAAGTGTACTTAACGATATGATCATGAATTGGTTAAGAGTAAAGTTTTTAGAGTCAGGCAAACCACTTAGTATCTGTCTTAGTTACTTTTCTAGTTGCTGACACAAAATACTCAACATCCAAAGTTAAAAGAGGGAAGGTTTATTTGGCTCACAGTTTTAGACGTTTCAGGTCATCACTGGCTGAATCCCAGGCAGAGTGGTGTGGCAGCAGGGCATCGCAGAGGAGTAGTTCATGACCGGCAGAAGGCAGCAAGGCAGCAAGCAACAAGCAACCAGCGACAAGCATTGACTCATTTTAATGTCCCTTATATCCTACCCAGACTACACCAGGTAGTCCCTTAATTATAACATTGCACTATGAATCAATCCCAGCATCACATCCTTGATCCCAGGGTCACACACCCTAGATCCAGCCACCTCGGAAAAGGCCCCATGACCACATGAAAGTATGGGAACATCTAGATACAAGCTGTAACACTCTGTATGTGACTTTTTACTTATCCATACAATATAAAAGGCATAATTAGTTTCTAATGCACACAATTTGCCCAAAGAAATTAGAGCTGTTCAGTCATACAAAAAATTATTAAGGTAAAAATGAATATTAAAAATTCATCTGGAATGATAGATATGAAGCATACAACGCTATTTTATATTTATTCTTTTAAAGTCAAAAATTCATCTTTTCAGAGCACTGAATCAAAACTTTTAAGAGTCCAAAGACTATGCCAGAGTTCTGAACATGCCTAAGTCTGAAATGCAGAAAACAGCTTATTGAGAACAGTTTTATTGAATGTCTTTTAACACAAAGGTGGGAACTTCAAGTTGTACAAGAATGAAGTGATGTTTAAGACAATGAAGCTAATATAAAACTCTTGCTTACAGTGGAGATAAATTAAACACTCTTGGTTCTGGAGTAGAGTTGAATTAAAACATACAATGGTATTCAAAGTACTCTAAAGACAAAAACTTGGCCAAGAAGGGAAAGATGGAAACCTCTAGACATGAAGTAAAAGGATTAAATGTTTTAAAGAAATAATTCACAGGTTGTACAACTTATCCAAAAATGTAGGAGTGGAAAAGAAATGCACCATAAAAGGGATCATCCACAAATATTGAACGGTCAGCCTGTGCCAGGTAGCAGAATAGGTGCTGGGGACACCTGTGTTTTCTCAGGTCTTTCAGTCAGGTTACTATTCAAAGACTCACACATGCCACCCACACATGTGGCTGATGTTAATTTCCAAGGCAAAGTACTAAAAATGAAAATAATGCTTGCACTTAGAAATGGCTTCAGATATTTGTAATGGCTGTATCCCAGAAAGGAATGTTATAGTTTGATGCAGTTTGTCTCTTTGATTTTAATGAAAAACTTGTTGTTATAGGGGAATCCCTATTAGCAGTTGCTGAAGAATAACCGGATCTGGGATATTCCAAAAAGTTGTGACTGAGCAACACTCTCTGCTGATTTATGGAGTGCTAATCAGATGTCTTTCCCACACCTGGAGGAGCTCAGCAAACAGAACCTGCAGGTAACATCCAGGTCTGACTACAGGCTGGCTCCAGAGAGTCTAGCCAAAATCTGGCTTAGGTATTTGCTGTCCTAGAGGGGGGTCTCTACCTCCCTGGAAGAGAACTTGAGCCCATGTGTGTGGGTGGTTGAGAGTCTGAACACTCCTCCTCATAACTCTCCATCCATTTCAGCATCTAAATAGTAGTCAAGCACTTAAAATAACATTAAGATAGGTTCCAGCTTGCCCTGCCAGTCAAAAGAAAAAGGGGGAAAAAATTGAAACCCTGTGTTTCAGAACCCCAAGGGCTTTCTGATTTGTTAGCTTTAGTGGTTTGGAGGATTAAAAAGGAAGAAATATTGGAGGAAAAAAAGAAAGAAAAAAAAAAAAAAAGAGGCAACATATCCATTGAAGCAAATCTAATGGGCCTCTGGACCAAGGGGGATGGGGGAGATTTTACTACTTGAGCAAATCTTATTTATTATTCTTGTTTCACAATTAAAATTTAAAAAAAGAATAATAATTTCCTAGACATTTTTCTTTTTTGCTATGCTAGTCACATTTCCTAAATCCTTTATCAACGCTGCTCTGCATATGAATGGGCTGTAATTGAACTGTCACATTCATGAAGGTCAGTAACCTTTCATTAGGAAGAATGTGTCTTTCTTGATAAATTATAAAGTCCCTGAGGATTTGAAAGCATATTTTTAAAAAATTCACTCTACTATTCCTTGAAAAGCAAAATACAAATTTTTCTGTGGCTTTGTGGGGGTAGGGCGGAGGGGGAGTCTATGGAAAGCCAATGTGTTTCTGTGTTATTTGCTCTTCTGTGTTTATTTATTTATTTATTTTTGGAGGGGCATATTTTGAACAAGGAGTGGGGAATTCTCTCCACATCTCTCAAAAACCTTGACTTTTTGTGTTTTGTTGGCTGCACTATGCAAAATTGTCTAGTGTAAGCTTTTCTTGAATCCTTCATAACTGAAATGAAAAACTTGAACAACCTTTTAGAGGCAATTATTCTGTCTGTCCCTTAAAAAACAGAAATTGTGAATGTTATTCTTTCCCTTTATGGTACCCTTCAGTGTTTGTTATGAAAAGACCAAAGTCACCGTGTCCAAATAAAAACCCCCTGAGTTATCGTATTCTGCTAATCTCAACCATGATTTAAACAGTAATTGACATGAAAAGCACTCAACAATCCTAACTTTGTATTCAAGATGGCTGACTCGAGAGTGGCACAAGCTCTGGCAAGGATATCTGAGAACCATCTGAGGAATTTTAACCAAAGCTGCAGACTCATCCAACCAGCAGTAACTCTCAACCTTCTGTTAGTTCAACCGATTTTTGGTCCAAACCTATTAGCTCTCAGTAACTTTCAATGCAAATCAGTCAGTGTTTTAAATGAGAAACATGGAAGATTATCTGCCAACTCTGAACTTTTTTCCTTTCTTTCTTTCTTTCTTTTTTTTCTATAGTTTTACCAACATTAAATTGGATTCAAAGGCATTATTGCCACTGAAAAATACACAAGCTCTTTAGCAAGAAATTTGACAGAATTTAAAATAAAAAGGGGAAGGAGCTCACCATACTACTATTTTTGCCATACTGATAGATTTAACATGTATTTGATACACTTAAAGTTACCGTTCTTTAAAAACTTGCTCACCATTCAACATGAGCACAAGCATCCATGTGTACATAAAAATGTGAAATTACAAATTTTCCATAAAAGAGATGAAAGAAAACAGAAAAAAATCACCAAGAAGATGACATCATTTTTTAAAAATGGTGTCATCATTTGTAGTTCTATGCACTACATGGTGGACACACTGAAAAATCTTTCTACTATGAAAGTTATTATTTCCCTACTATATTACTTAGGTTCCAACTAAAAAAGCACACATTTTGCTAGATAATTCACCAGGAATATAACGGTGGAAAATGTTTTCAAAGCTACTAGAAGAGTTGAAAGGGCAACCATGAAAGGTCCAGAACTTTAATACCAACCCGAGGGATGAAGAGAGAATGGAAGGAGGTGTTACGGGTCCCTCGATGCTGAGTGCAGCAACCACTGAGTGTGCATTGGGATATTGCAAATGAGATCCATGAGGACCCTTAGAAACATAACTTCAGAGAAATCAGACTACTTACTCAACCAACTATGTCAGAGTATTCATCCAAGAAGTTCAGTTGGTGGGAACTGGGGATTAGAAAGGAGCAATCTGTTAGTGGGAACTGGAGCCTCTGATGAGCACAGGAGAGTCTCTAGGAGGTAGAGGGACAGAGAAGTCATCTGACCTCCCTTTCCCTCTGATGCTTCATTTCACATTAGCCCCTGTGTTCCTCACATTTTTTCTGGAAACAAGTTGCAAGGAAGCTTTGGAAACATTGATGTAGGTCCAGGCCCCAGTAGTACAAGCGCAAGGACGTGGAATGCACTTGAAATCAAAGGGACAAATATATTTGCAGGCAAATTGCCTGCAGTGCAATGCCTACCAAAACATGTAGCATAAGCTGGACATGGTGGTGAATACCTGCAGTTCCAGCATTTAGAGAGCTGAGGCAGAAGGATGATAAATTTGGAGCCATGGGCTGGGGATTTAGCTCTGCGGCACAAGTGCTTGCCTGGCAAGCCCAAGGTTGTGTGTTCCTTCCCTGACACAAAAAAAAAAAAAAAAAAAAAAAAATTGGTGCCAACTGGGGCTACCTAGAAAATGCAAATTCAGTCTGAGTTACATAGCAAGATCCTATCTCAAAACCAGCAAACCAACAAAAAGTGTATCTAGGCAAACACTACTGTAGGCCATGGAATTAAAATAGACCATAAATTATTTAATTTATCCCAGTGGTCAGATAAAACAAGTCCTGGGCTATTTTTCATGAAGTAAAAGAAAAAGAATTTTTATACAGAAAACCCATCTTGTAAGTAAAATGCCCTAAATTAATTATTTCCAACATTTTTAACAGGTAAACATATCAAAAAGCTTAGTCCCTGGTGTGAAGCTTACCATGGCAGTATCAGTGCTTGGTTTACAATTTCCTGAGTTGAAATTTGTAATTCCTGTGGATCTCATTGGTGCCCACTGTGACTGCTAATACACATGCATGGTGATGCCGAGAACCACTTAAAAAAGTAGTAGGAGACTTAGTAGTTTTTCTTTTTTTCTTTCTTTTCTTTTTTCTTTTCTTAGCTAGGAATTTCCAAACCATTTTTCTGTGTTATTTTTTCTGCATAGATGAGAAAGAGTTTATGTGATAATATAAAACTTAAGGTGCATCTGGCAAAAAAAAAGTCTTGGATACAAGCTCAGAATTTCTAAGTTTTTGGAGAAGACTGAGTTATTCACCTTTCACATTGACATGGTTGTGTGATGCTGTCCTAGCTCTGACATTAGTTTTCACAGTGGAATCTTACAAGATGTATGAAAGTAAAAAGTGATATATGAAGGGTAAAGAAGAATGAAAGGGCTTAGGGGTGGAGTAGAGGGATTTCTATACCCCTACGCCTACCCCAGCCATAGCAGTTTCACTAATTAGGGTATGAGGGTTATGATTGGCTTCCTAAACCTATTCTGTCCTATTCTAGCCTTCATCCTGAACTATAAGGAGTGAATTCCACTTGCTGATTAATCCTCAAGCCAGTCATGTAATCTCACTGTCTTTTTGTTGGTTTGTTCAAGAGTTTAAGCTGAAGCCAATCAGTGGATATGATTCCATTGTGGGCAGGTGAACCTTATTGGTCAAGTGAGAACAACAGGAAGGAAATTAATTCTACAGTAAGTTTCTGCCATAGATAAGAATGAAACCATATCACCTGCAGAAAAATGAATGAAATTTGAGACCATCACACTAAGATAAATAAGGCAGACTGAGAAAGTCAAATATTCGGTGTTTTCTTTTACATGACAACCTAAAAAAGAAAGAAAGACAGAAAGAAAGAAAGAAAAAGAAGGAAAGAAAAGGAAAGAAAGGAATAAAGGAATAAAGGAAGAAAAGGAGAAAGGAAGATAGGAAGGAAGGAAGGAAGGAAGGAAGGAAGGAAGGAAGGAAGGAGGGAAGAAAGGGAGAAAAAACTAGATGGCAAGTTCTTGGATATGAGGAAAGGGACTAGGAAGAGGGTAGAGAAAACGGAGAGGAAAGAGATTGAAAATGATCAAGATACGCAGGCTGTGTGCATTTACCAGTTCCTCAAGACAAACATCATTATTCTGTATTGCCAATATGCACCAAAAAAAGAAAAAAAGACCAAACAAACAAAACAATAACAACAACAAAACACAAAGAAAAAGGGAAAAAAAAATAAAACAAAAGAAGGAGTTCTCTCCTTCAGTGGACATGAACAAGGAAGAACTGTAGCCATCTAATAACTATTAGGAAAGTCATTCTTAGGACAAAATAGTACTGGCATTGTTTGTATAGACAGAGGGAAAGATTGTCTGTGACCATACCACCTGGAACATGTCTAATCTTGTCTGATCTCAGAAACTAAGCAAGGTTGAGCTTGCTTAGTACTTGAATGGGAAAGAAGGAAATAATTGGGTGAATTCTTTGATGAATTTATTCAAAAGCTGGCTCAAGCACCCCTGAAGTTCATTCCACCCTTGAAAGTCATATATAAAATGGTACCTCCAGTGCTGACGCCTGCTTGAGTTGGATTTCCATTACCTGTAGCAA
Source organism: Dasyprocta punctata (assembly GCA_004363535.1). Taxonomy (NCBI): domain Eukaryota; kingdom Metazoa; phylum Chordata; class Mammalia; order Rodentia; family Dasyproctidae; genus Dasyprocta; species Dasyprocta punctata. The sequence continues at coordinate 27,776 of RJWM01002412.1, forward strand.
GAGCTTTCTTGACTGATGGGTGTTCCACCTGTTAAAAGATTGAAAAAAATATTCTCTTAGAGGAACTCCTAAATCTGTACATTTCTGGTAGATATTTCAACTGAAAATTTTCACTTTTCTAATTCTAAGGGAGAACTCTTTAAAACATACACATTTGTGAAGAGGTTGTAGGGGTGGAACTCAAGACCTTGTTCACACTAGATAGGAATGTACTACTGAGATAAACCCCCCAGCCCCTCAAAAATTGACTATTGTAGTGAATTTCATGTTTAGAAGCCCCTCCCTTGTTTCAAGGGTCTCACTTGCTTCAAAAGTGCTTGACTGTACAAGTTGCCTCTAAAACAAATCTAGGTGAAATTGTTATTGTCGTTTTCCACTCTTACTTCTTCTATTTTCCTTTCTTTCTAGTCAATAATAGGGCCAGTGAAATGAATATGTGAACTCATCTATAAAGAATCTGTGGATTATCAGAGAACTCTTCAAAGGTGATATCATAACCCCCATAAATGAATGTATAATAGAATCTCAGACAGAGCAGCCAGCCACTGGACTATTTTTGAGAAGAGGCACCTTTCTTAGAACTATTTTAATCACAGCATTTATTTAACCACGCACTTCACACACAAAGCCAGCCCCGCTGGCAGAGGCATTCATAATGAAAAAGCCCTGACTGCTGGAGACAGGTGTTGGGGAACCCGCCCTCCATGGTCCCATGAACACCATCCAGCATTCAAAGAGCCATTCCCCAGTCTCTGCTGGGGCCTGGCAGCCAGCCCTTCCAGCCCCCTTCCCATTCTGTGCTGCCTCGTGTTTACACTGAGAAAATGAAACTGTTGCCAGTGTTAATACAGCATAATTTATAAGCTGAGAAGAGAACTCAGCATGCATTCCCTTTTCAAGGGAAACACACTGGTACTTTCAGAACCAACTGAAGGGTGGAGTAATTTCTTGGAAACCACGGTAACTGCTGATTCCTCACATCCTTTCTGCCCTGCGGGATCTACTTTTAACAAGACTGGCAAGACAGGCTCACAGGAGAGATGAATCTGACGAGTCTTCTCCTTAAATTATAGAAGGCAGATCCATCTGACAAGGACATTCTGTCTGTATTCCAAAAGGTCCCTTTGACCTCTAGTCTGAGAAGGGACCTCAGGGGCCCTGAAATCGCAGAACTTACTTATTAGGGAAGGCCTATAGTGCAGAATCCATTTTTTTTTAACCTGTTAAGTATAATTTCGAAGATAATGCTAAGCTAACCCTATTGCAGAAGCGAGACATGGACAACGATTCCTAATCCCCGTATCTATTCCTTTGGATTAGCTAAAGATTCCCATATAACCATCACACATATTGTGCCCTCCTCTCCTTCTAACAAATCAAGCAACCAAAGTTACTTTCCCCATCTCTCTCTAATTGTAGGACCATCCTTACGTACAGGACAGCAGGAGGTGAGGCCTGCTAGGGCAGTTTCTGGCCTTTTCTAACCAGTGCCAAATACAGCCTGTAGGTCCCATCCTAATTGTAAGTAGACCTCTGCAAAATTGGTTTCCTCACTTTCCTTTCAGTCCCTGTGACTTTATCCATTCTCTCAATTACTGAATTTATGACACTTCTCTTAGGAATCTGCCCTCCAATACCTTTCATGAAGGGCTGATTACTGTCTTCTCTAGACTTTTCCACTATTCTTTCTTAGACCTAGTTCAACTTTACATTCCTATTTGCCTACCTTGGAATAATTTGCTCCCATATTTAAGCCCTGGGTGTTTGCCTAGCCCTAAGTTTCCTATCTAGGTGACGAATAAGCATCCATTACAATAGATTATTTAGCCCTAGATCTCCCTTGAGACATGGGGTGGGTCATTTATGCTGATTATGCTATGAATCCTCACCATTAGAATCAAAAGACCTGGAACTCCATGTAGTGTTAAGTATGGGAATGCTCAGAGACAAACCCAGAAGGTCACTAATGCCTGGGAGGAATAGGATGAGGACATCTACCTCACATTCCACTTCAGTAGCTCCATCCTCTACAGCTAAACACACAACAACCTGTCCAATGACCTTAGTCTTCATCTCTGGGATCCAACCTGATTCCAGAAATGCATGGGAATGACACCCTTGTGGCAACTGTTCAGTGCTACTTGGAGTTTGCATAACATGATTCTTAATTCCTTCAGTACCATTGCTAAACCACACTGATATCTTCATAGTAAGACATTTTATCTCTTAAGGTCCTATTGCTATATAAAGTGTACAGAAATATAACCTATCAGCCCATTTCTAGGTCATCAGTACCTTACTGGAAATTGTTCATTCAATAATTATTTATTGCTATCATTTTTCCAATGTGATGCATGGATAAAAAAGAATAAGATACAATTGTTCTTGCATAGTTCAAAAGAGTAATAATTTAAAAAGAAATAAATTTATTTCTTTGCATTTTCTGGGGATGGGAAAATAAGGCAGATACATAAACTAAAGGGCCATGGGTATGCCTTTTGGATTCACTCAGCTATAGCATTTATGTGAAAAAAAATCCAAAACAGACAGAAGTAGACATAGAGACAAACTCCCACTTCTTTGGAGCAATTTTCCTTCTCTTTTGGCTAGATTGCCTATATTTATTAAATACTCAGTGCATTCTCAACCTCCTTTTACTAGGAACTCTGATAACCAAATTTGGATGAACACGAATATATTTGCTATAGACATCTTGAAAGTTACCCAAAAGCCTATAAAATGCAGTAAGTCAAAGAAAACTACATGGAAAACTGTGTGCATTTCCCAGCTTATATCAAATGGAATTAAGATAACTACTCTCATTTTCTTGAGCTTTCCAAGAAGAGATATAGAAACAAACTGAAAATGTAAACCCAAAGTATATAAAACAAAAGCACTCTAGACAATCCATGGTTACATCAAGCAAACTTTGTTTAAAAATAAAATGCCAGATTAGTAGCCAAGTACATGGTCTCTATAAATAACTGAGTTCTTCCTCTGTCTTGATCTCAACCTGTCACATTTCTAGCACTGTTCTCAATCTGTCCTTCTTTAAACCTCCTGATACTCTTGATAAGACAAACTCTCTTGGTCTACCTCACATCCACCTGAGTTGCACTGTGTTGATGATATAATACTTCATGAACTCAGTGCCTCATACATTCACCGAATTTACTGTGTTTTTAATGTGAGTGAGTCCATATGGTAGTAAGTGCCTTTTTGTAAAAACACTGCTTACCACAGGTAAGGGCCTTCAGGGAGATACTTCAGGCACATAGTAGAGGAACTTCTCTTATCAGCTAAGTGAACTAAATTTGAATGAAAACTTTTTCTTTATAGTTCCCCAAAAGCCAGCAATGCAGTATGATACGTAAAAATTTAAATGTTAGATTTCATCTTAAAAGTATTATAAGTCTACTTGTCTTATAATATTAAGCAAACCATGAAAAATAAAAGATTAAAATAGCATTGCTTATTATGTGACAGAATAGAATGATAATTCTGACTCACAAAGTATATTACTCATATAATATATTAAATATTCAGCACACAGAGGATTTTTGAGTGGTGAAAATCCTCACTATGATAGCAGAATGGCGGAGACATTATAATGCATTTGTCCAAACCCATTGAATGTACAGTACAAATACGGTAAACTATGAATGTGACTAATGATGATGTATCAAAGTAGGTTCATCAGTTGTAACGAATGTCCATCTGTGTGAGGGATGTTGGTAAAGGGAGAAGCTATACACACAGCTTGTAGAGGTATATGGGAAATCTCTGCACTTTCTGAACTTGGCTGTGTGTAGTGGATCCGTAACTGGTGATCAATTTGAATACCACTTAAACTGAATCTGCGTGGTGCTGAGCGTGAATGAGGACTGTTGCTAGTATAGAAAGCAGACCTGTAGAGGAAGAGTAACATTATAGGTTCTCCTAAGTATTGTTATTTGGAGCCGTTGGTTGTCATGGAGGAGCTTGTCATGCTGGTTCCCCTGATATGAACTCTGCTGTTATCATCGGAGGAGCTTGGGACCTTGTCGCTGAGAATGGCTGCGGTTCACTTTGGGGAGCTCTGATCCTTACTTTAAGCATTGCTTCCTGGCTCAATAGGGGAAGATGTGCTCTGTTTAATCTCCAGGAGAAGTTTGTTATGCTGGTTTCCTGATATGTACTTGGCTGTTCTCATCATTGGAGGAGCTTGGGACCTCACTATCACTTAGGATGGCTGTGGTACTTTTCAGGGGAGCCTTGGTCCATATTTTGAGCATGGCTTCTTTTTTCTCTTTTTTTCTCTTTTTTTTTTTTTTTTTGTACCTGGGATCAAACTCAAGACCTTGCACTTGCCAGACAGGCACTTATGCCACTGAGCTAAATCCCTGGAACCTTGAGCTCCGCTTCTTGGCTCCACTGCAGAACCTTTAACCTACCGGCACAGATCCTTAGACTGTCTAGCTTCCACCGCTGACCTTTGGGCTTTCCCAGCTCAGATCCTTGAAATAGACTTGCATAAGTCATTGTCCTTGGCTTGAGGTTTTCAGCTGAACTCATGCAGGTTATTGCCATAGGATCCAGGCCCTTGGCTGGATTTTCTAAGCCTTCTGCGTTGTTGACAGATCTCCTGCACTTTTTGTATTTAACTTGGGTGACTATTACAAAATAATACCATACATTATGTGTCCTGTATGTAATTATTCTCCTTTCAACCCCTGACTACAACACTGTGAATCTTAAACTACTCCAAAACTAAAGCCTATTAAATTTACAGATTATAATATTATGTACAAAAATAGTATATCTTTCCATGGTAACAAAATTCTACAGCATCAAGACAACTCAAATGTCTTACTCATCCAGAATGAATACATTTGGAGCATCTTGCATTCTCACTGATTTTGAGTTTGGACATATTAGCATTTATGTTTAGTATCTATAAGTAGATTGTATGATTCTGGAAAGTCACCAGATCATAGCTTGCCTTTACCATCTGGGTATCTCAGGCTCCAAATACCACTAAGTTCAGTTCCTTCCCATTTAAACAAGAGATGTTCTGACTCGGTGTTTTGTAAGACACTACTAGTAGATGTTCAAAGATACATTTAGAGTCACATTAGGATGAGTTAAATGTATACTAACAGGAACAAAAAGAAATCCTGCCCTTCTTTCAGAAATAACTCAAAAGGCAGAAGCAAAATGTTTCACAAATGGATGACTAATTTATTTGAACTAGCTAATATCTTATCATCTTTGCTCTTTCCAAATATCTCAGGAGATTTGAGCATCAAAAAGTTGGAAATTTTTAGACATTGTCAGCTACCCAATTCTCTCCCTCTGTCAACAATATAAATATGTATGAATCCATGATGACATCAGATTCACAAAGAATCGTAATTCTGTTTCTCACCATTTCAGAAATTAAATCACATACTTTGCAAGACCTTTTCCACATAAAGCCAGTAGGTATCAAAGACGAAATCAGCCTGGAAACCTCAGGAAGACTCAAAAGCAACAACAGCCAAATGCCATGCTTAATCCCTCAAACAATCTTTTAAAGGGGTGGGCGGGGGGATATATTGGAACAATGAGGAAACCTGAATACAGATTGTTTATTATATAATCACATGATTTAAATATTCAATGTCCTGACTGCTATCATCCTATTGCAGCTGTGAGGGACAATGTCTTTGTTCTTGAATTCATGCTAAGGTATTAATACATGAAGCATCAGCATACAGCACGCTTTCAGGTTGTTCAAGAAAAATTGCCAGGACAGGTGATATATGAGTAAAAGACATAAAACAGATGAGAAACATAAAGCAAAGGTGATGAATTTAACAATCGGTGATTCTAGGTGGCAAATGTTTTCTCTCTCTTCTTGGAACTTTCTCTATTGATTTAAACTTCTTAAAATAAAAAGGAAAAATTTAAAATAAGTCATTTGGGGAAGTAGCAAGTTGGATACAGATATGAAAAACGTATTAGTCACATAGCAATAACTGATTATGTAGTCTGAGGGAACAATGGAATGTTTATTAGTCCAGTCTGCCTTTGCATACTTTGAAAGATTCTCTAGTAAACTGTTGTTGCTGCTGCTACTGTGGCTGTTGCTACTGCTGCTGCTGCTGCTGTTGTTGTTGTTAATAGAGGGGAATAGTCTCTCTATAACCCATCTATTATCCTTCCTCCAGAATCTGTTTGGATCAAAACCTCTCCCCATTTTAAGTAGCCAGAAAACTAATTACAAGTGCAGTCCCAATTTCCTGTCCAAGAAGTGGGATCTGGAGGGAGACAAGACTTACATTTCAGCAATTCCACTATTGGTTTAGTGGAAAGAAACAGGTTTTTACAGAGTTTTGGCTTAATTTGAAGGTGAATAGGAAAGAGAGGATAGTGTATCTGAGGAAAATATGTTTTCTTCATGAATTTCTTGGTTCGTGTTTGAGACTCCTTTAAAAAAATAAATAACAAAAGATAAGCATACACATGTATATAATATCAATTTTGTGTGACATGGGAGCTTTCAGAAATAAAAGACCCAAAGAAACAGAACAATTTTTATATTTTTATGCTAGGTTTGATGAAACGGTGAATAATTTTGGGAAAATCATGTAAGATGTGATGGTAATAAACTGAGGGCTCTGTCAGTCCTGGTTGTTCAGATTCTTCTCTGTACTCCTAGTCTTCAGAGATAAAGATACTTCTCTCCTCTGATAAAAGGAGGGCACCCCTGCCCCAACGGTCACGTGTCCTGCTTCAGTGGAGAAGTATGAGAAGATGAGGGTGATCTCTCTGATTCTACTGTTTTTTCACACTTGGGGGTAACATAAAGCCTCTATGGAAATAACTCGTGTCCACCTGCAGATGAATGGTAAACACATACAGTAGAATATTATCAGCCTTAGAAAGAAAGGAATTCTAACACATTCTATAACATGGGTGAAATTTGAAGACGTTACGCCAAGCAAATAAGCCAGTGAAGGGCAAATACTGTATGATCTCACTTGTGTGTGTACTTAGAGCAGTCAAATTCATAGAGACAGAGAACAGAATGGTGATTGCCAGGGACTAGGAGAGTGAAACGGGGAGTTCTGTTGAATGGGTGCAGAGTTTAAGTATAGGGTTATGAGGATCATTCTGGAAATAGGTGATGGTGATGACTGCCAAGCAATATGACTTATTTAATGGTGCTAAAATCTACAAACTTAAAAATGTTATATTAGAACATTTTATGTGGTGTATATTTTATAACAATAAGGTAAAAGTAAAGAAGACAGGAAGGCAAGAAAGCAAGAGAAAGTGCCTTTTTGTTTACAGATCTGTAAGTATCGAAGCATCCTTGCTTTAATATCCATGTTGTCCAGAGGTACAATGATGTGTTTCTCATAGCTGCTTGCAGGAATTCTTGCAAGCCTGCATGCTGAGAGGACTAGAGAAAAACTAGGGAAAGCTCTTTGAGGGTCATCCTGTAGGGGGACTCGCTGTGTCCCCAAGATGGATGTCCCAGTTCACCATGGGTTGACTTAGGGCAAGGGGAGAGGGGAAGATTTCCTGGCTGTGCTTCTTGTAATACCTTGTTAGTACTAGTAATCAACATGGCTAGGATGAAAGAATTCTAGCTCTTGAACAGAAACGTTGTGCTTTAAATTAAATCACCTCCCTGCTGGGAGCCACTTACTTTCTTCCTTCACCACAGCCAGGGAAACAATTTAGAGGTTTCTCGGCATGGTGAGCAGCATGAGTGACCTTCAGTCTTTCCTCTTAAAATCGGTTCAAGATGATCACACATGGGGTAAAATAAAAGTCTTCATCTCATCCTCCTTATCTCTCCTCCTGTTTCCAGTATGTCCCTGCCTTGTCTTCTCTCTCTCTCTCTCTCTCTCTCTCTCTCTCTCTCTCTCTCTCTCATTTATTTCTCTTACCTGTGTGGGTACAGGAGGTGCTAAACCCACCTCCAAATGCATTGCCCTTTCTTCCACCTGTCTCAGACTCACATGGAGATTTTTCACCTCCTCGCTCTCCTCTCTCCTGATGAGCAGCGAGCCAGATGGCCATTCCCCAGTCTCCCAGCATGAGTTTGACTGACAGGAGCCTTTGATAAACCTCGGAGGAATGAAGTCATCTCCGGGTCACCCCAGCAGCCTGGCCTTTAACACCCCACACAGACCACCATTATCTGCTGAATAGGAGACAAAGGAAATTAGCCCTGCTTCGCTATCATCCGCATTAATCCCAGGCTGATTTAAACAAGGAAGCAATGAGATGCCCTTCCCTTTCCTCCAAAAGGTACAAATGTCAGCTGTGAAAAAATGCAAACAAGAGGCTTTTCTATGTTAATGGCTGGGTTTCTTTGTTGCAGCTTCAAGGAGAAAGTGCATTTCATTCACTGCCTTTGAGGAAAGACTTAACAGGCTTCTAAACAACTTCCTTAACTCCACATCTCTCAGACCAACTGATGAGTGTTCTTAAGCCTTCAGGGTTTCAGCTGGAAAGAGAAAGGAGAAAGTGAGTCTTCTTTTCCAACCTTTAACCACAGACAATCAAAGATTCTGGAGAGACACACGGCAAGATTTCCTACCACTTTAATCTGAAAATTGGATAAAACTACCTTTCCCAGTTCATTTCCAAAATACTCTTCTCTCAGAAACTAAATATTTAAGCATCAACAGATCTAAAAGGGAGGCATGGCTACCATTGGCTTCCCTACATGTGACTTTCAAGAAAACTGTTGCTGATTGTGACAAGAGATAGAGATGTGAGTGTCCCTAATTTAGCTGTGAATAGGATTACAGCAAAAAGGCTTATTATTAGGAAGGAATTTGTTTCATGACAATTGTGTAGCTTCTAAACCTTACAAACCTTCTCTGTAATTGACAGCCATACCTCTCCTAACTATGCTCCTTGTTTTAGCACTCAAGCTATGACACTTTAAAACTGTGGGTGCTGCAAAACAAGCAGAAGGCTGTAGTAAGAGTATAAGAGAAATCATGGCGGTCCAAATAAATTAATACCTCAATCACCAGACACCTGTTGGGCATCAAGGTCAGAGGTCACACTTAACCTTTCAAGGGGTTCTAACCAGGAAGCATCATCCCAACAAGGATTGAGGAATGAGATTAGTCTTCAGTATTAAAAATGGGTGGGACCTGTGCAGGGGGTAGGGGAGGCAATGAGAGGAAGTCATCCTAAAAAGGAACAAAGGCCCACAGGAAAATAGAACTAAGGGCTAAGGGATTCACTGAAACAGGAAGTACTTGAATGGATGAGGTTGAATGAAGGTAGGGATCAAATTGTTCAGAGTTTCAACTGTCTGAATGAGAAATTTACACTTCCTTCCTGTGTTAATCTGTTCTGGTTACTTAACAAATCATCCCAGATTGGGTGGCTTAAACAATAGAAATTTATTTTGAACTGTTCTGAAGTACAGAAGTCCAAGGTCAAGGTATGGGCAAGTTTGGTTTCTCCTGAAACCTCTCTCCTTGGGCTGTAGATGGCTGCTCCCTCTCCGCTTCTTTATGCCTGCACATCCTTAGATGCCTCTTAAAAGGTCCCAACTTAATGACCTCATTTGGTCTAAATTCTGTCTTAAGGACAGAAAACTCCATAAAGAAAGATAAACTTGAGTCATTTGTTGGAAAATAAATGTACCTCGAATCCATAATGTTAAATGAAATAAATCAGATACACAAGTTTAAGTATCATATGGTTTCTCTTATACAAGAAACACAAATTATAAATTCAGAGCAAAATAAAAGATAGACAGTAGAAGTCAGAAGATAGATCTTTCTCAAATGGGAAGGAAATCAAGAGATAGAGGAAGGGGGAGGGAAGGGAAGGATAAAGGATGAAAAAGTGATTAAGATGTGCTATGTGCATGTACCAACTCCACACAAGGAATGTCAACATTGTGTACTGGAAACATATACTACTAAAAATTTTTAAAAGGTCTATCTCCAAATAAGTTCACACTGAGAGTTAATAGCATAAAATATAATTTGAGGGTGAGGGGCAAAGTTTAGACTTGAATGTTTCTTCACCAATGAGAAGACAGAGGAGTGATGGGAGAGATAGATCCTGAGAATCAAAAGACATTTTAGGAGCACTGAGTGGATAGCTGGGGTATAACTGAGTGAAAGTGCCCTGCCCAGAGGGCAAAAGGCTCTGGATTCCATCCCCAGTACCGGAAGAATAAAAGAGAGGAGGAAAGAAGGGAGGTATCTAGTGAAGATGGGCAAACTAAGACACATTGAACTCAGATGCTTTCACAATAGGCAAAAGATAAAATGAAAAGGGATTGAACTTGATGTTGGCCATAGAGAGAATAGGATGCAAAATACATATGTTGAAGAAAATCAGTAGACGTGATGACTAATTAGATATGGTGAGTAAAAGGGAGAAAAGACGACTTCAGGTTTTTCTGAAAATTTAGAAAACTGATTGAAATATGAAATAGGTTGAAGGAAAAATGGATACCACCAGATAGAGTGGAAAAGTTATACCTTATACAACCTGAGCTCAGACACAGTATGTCAATAATCCAAACTTTGCTATCTTCTATGTGTGGGTCCATGGTAAGTTACTTCATCTCCCTTGGCCTCATTTTCCTCTTGTATCTGTTTGGGACAACAGAGCTACCTCACTGGATAGTTTATGTGTCATGGATGGAAGAATATTTCTTCAACTGTGAGATAGAATTCAAAAGGACCATGATAGATTGGATCTTGGTGCTGCATGGAAAATCAAAAAATTTGTAGTCAAATTCCTAACTCCAAACATAAATTCTCCTATGTCAAATGTTACCCGCCTGCTAATTAATTACCTTCAGGAATCAGGAATGTATCTCCATGAGACTGCTCCTCCAGTTGCATTGAGATGAAATCTGATTCTTTAAGCCTTTCACTGGCTGACAGCAGTTTATAGTGGTTATTATTGTCTTCCCTGTAGGCTTCTCCAGCCCACCCCTCACCTTGCCCATGACCCAGCCACAGGGAGGCAACATCCTTTCAAAGGATTTTTCAGGTGAACTAATGGTAAAGAACCTGCTTTTCCCTCTGGTGGTTAAGCTTGATAGATGATAGAGCAGTGAAATGTGCAGTAGTTAGAGAAAATGAAGTCTCTTCCTAAAGTAGGCTAAAGTAAGGGAGTGGGAATGGAGACAGAGAGAGGGAAAGAGGGACAAAGGGAGGGAAAGGTAGGCATAGGGGTAGATAGAGAGAGATAGACAGGTAGATTGGGGGAGAGACTTTGACTCTAGTTATTTTTATGACTAGTGCTTCCACCGCCTTTCCTGTGATTTGTTTAAATGAGCCATTAGCTCCTCTTCTTTGCTTAAGATATTTCAAGTTTCATTACTGTCACATGCAAATACAAGATTCGATGGAGAAAAAAGTACAATGAATCCTCCTCAAAATGGTTCTTAAAATGTTTACAAGCCATCATTAAAGCAATAACATTTTGGCCCATCTTGGACAATTCAGAATGAAAAAAAAAAATGCAATTTGTTACTGTGCCTAAACTACACCAACTGTAGACTTTTTCCAGAAACTCGGTCTTCCTACCCCTATCATTTTCAGATCACACAGCCCCAACTCCTTCACATAGTCTTACAAATTCAAGTTTCAGATTCCCTCACTGCCCTGATGGATAGTCTTTGGGCACTTGGCAGTTTGCCAGTTTCTCTTAAAATAAGGCAGCTAAGATTGAATTCAGCACCCAAGACACAGTTGACCAGGGCCTCATACTACTTAGATTGGCGACTGTATTCCCACTGGTACCACTGAGAACCCTCAAACTGATTCTCCCTCTTGCCCTAGCTCTTTGCCTTAAATAGCACTTTATGCATGTTCTGGCTGACACCTGAATGAATGACTGGTTTTAAGCTAGAAATCAACTGTAATTACTTAGCTGTGGGTATGGAACCTCATATTTCTATGTCTTTGATATCAACTCACTAGCACTTGTTTACTATGTTAGTTTAACAGTATCATTATTTCTCCCAACTTCTACTGTTTAATAACTTGAATTACCTTACCATCTACACATCACTATTGTTGATGTTATCATTAAACAAAGCACAGTGTTTGTCATATTCCAGTTCTATGAACTATTACGGTTATTCTCACTACATAGATGAAGAAGCTGAAGTAACAGCAACAACAAAAACAAAAGGCAGAGTAAACTGCCTACAATCACAGAGTTAATAGTAACAGATTCAAGGTTCAAAATCAAATGATTTCATTCTAGAATCTGTCTTCTTGGCCACCTTGCTGTACTTATCAAACTCCGTGATTGCTAAAACTTGAAGTAGTTGTGGCTGAGGACAGAGATCAAGGCTTCCCATCAAGAATACAAAACAAACACTCAATATGTATGTTGTTCCATCGGTTACTACTATGCCCAACTGTACGATAATGAGCATATAGAAAATGTTATGCAGTGCATCCTACTGAACTTCAGATATATGCTTCTAGTCTCAATTAGGCATTCAGAAAGAATCATAATCCAATCTAAAATTCTTTATAGACCAAAGTCACTCCTCTGATTTTGTCTCATAGATTTTTTCATAGTCATTCTTTCTCTCCCTTTCCCTCATTCTTATCATACTCACATCCTTGCTTGTCTTTTTTCCCCGCTCTGTCTCTTTCTTTAAATAGAAAGCATTTGCCTGACTCTATTCTCTGATACTTTATTATTTCTAAAATGAATGCACTTTTCTTGGAAATCCTCTCTTAACCAAGGGAGCTCTTCCTAGGTCTAGTTTTCTTGGCCAGAAATTTGGATTGATTTATACATATTAGATACTGTGTAGCATTCTCACCTTGGAAATTATAGCTATTAGTAAAATCTTTTAATTTTATAATTAGTTTAACAGAGGCTTTCCAGACCAGAGACTTGAATTGCTTGAAAGTTTTTTCTTTTTGTGAACATAATTCCAACCTAGCCATTACAACAACAGCAAGAAGAAAAACACAAGGCTATTATACTGACCATCAAACGTGGTACATAGGAAATGTACAGTGATCACTATCAGAATTACTACAAGTTCAACCAGGAAATGCTTTGAAAAACTCTTAATTTAAATCTAAAATGTGAAAAATGAAGCATGCGAACACTTGAGAACCATCTGGTGCTAAGATAATCTTAAATAATGGTCCTTTCAGAGGTAGAGAAATCCAGAGTCGTGTATGGGATGGTAGCCTGACTATAGGAATTAGTCTGACTATAAAAACACAGGGCCTAAAATGTACTTGGAGAATCTTGAATTAAAGGAGGTCCAAGTATAAGTAAAAACGAGGAGCACCACCCTGAATCTCCTGGCTATTAATGTTCAACAGCCTGCTGCGGAAAAGAGCGAGCCAGTAACAATCGCTGCACCTGAGACTGGGGTTTTCTCTGCAAGGCTGAATAGAAGGAAATTAATTTGCCTTCTTGGCTCTTGTATAATGGCAGGTAAGCTCAGAAAAAAGAAGACTTTGAGGGGGAAAGCCAGATTCTCCAAACACATTGCTGCAACTACACTTTCTTCTTGTCAGATGCCTGCAGACACAACCACCAACATGTCCCAGACTGCTCATTGCTATCGCTCATATTCATAAAACTCTGTCTCCCACAGAGCAGGATGAGCGATAGAAAGACTCCAACTGCTCTCCCAGCAAAACTCCATGATGAAATTCCATCAGACAGGAGCCAGTTCTCTGCTGAGTGAATCGAGTCTTTTATCAGTCAGATTTGTATACATTACAAAAAGAGCCAAAGAAGAGAGTTACTGTACACTCTGTATATTTTTAGTTCCCTAGGATTAGTTGCTGTTGGACCTAACGTGAAGGAAAGAGAAGGAAAAAACTGACTTCAGCCCTCTGTATGGTGGTGGCTTATTGAGTTCTCCAAGTTTTGCTGGACTTGCATTATTCCGTAACTCAAGAGGCACGTTATGTGTTTCATGTCCCAAAGTTCAGCCTCATTTTGTTTTCCAAATGATTCAATGATGAGGGCCAGCATGTGTATCTGTGTGTGTGTGTGTAAGAGAAAGAGAGAGAGAGATACAGAGACAGAGACAGAAATAAAGAGAGAGACAGAGAGGGAGAGACATACATGAATACACACACACTTTCGCAAATCTGATTTTAGCTTTGAGACCAACACATTCCACTCACTAGAGTTGCACAATAAAAACATTTCAGTAACAGAATCAGCTGGGAAAACTTCACAATTCTCTTATTTTGTTCATTGACTTTAGTTATTGCAAAAGCAATTCCCTGCGATACACTAAAAACCAAAACAGAACAAACAAATAAAATATGTGGATGTAGCGATATTATCACTGTCACTAGATTTATGACCAAAGAACTTGCCATTATTGACTTGATCTTTTCCAGAGTTTGGTGTATAGAAACATTTCTCCCATTTTATTCACTGCCATAATTTTTGTTGTCACTCTTAACTACTTTTCTTTCATCCTCTTTTCAGTTATTCAATGTCTTAATCATTCAACAAATAGTCATTGAGCACCTCTTGTTATAAGTGATGTACATGGTTCTGGGAATAACTGTGAGAAATATAGCCATGGTCTCTGCCCTCCTAAACCTAGAGGATTTTCAATTAAAAAGGCAGTACAAGAAGTTTTGCTCTAAAATCTCCCAAAGTAAGCTCTAGTCACTAACAGGAGTTAGCACAGAAATGCCACAGCCCTGAAGACAAGAGAGGGTATAAGAGGATAAATATTAACTAAGGAAAATAATCCACTCAGCAAGATATTAGTAGAAATACCATGTTGTTCTCAAAATCTATGTAAAAGATATGTTTGAAAAATATAGTGAATACTTAAATTTTTAAAAATTGTTACAGTAAAGGACGCATTGCCACTAAGCTTTCTGAAAATACTCCTCCTTGCTTTGAACACAATTATCTTACCATTCTTGTGACTTTCTGAAGTAGCTTTTGAAACTGTCTTTCCTGAGTGTCTTTAATTGCACTGTGGCAGTCTCCTTGATATCTTGAATTGATTCAAAACTTTTACCTGTCTTGGTTCTTAAACTTTGGGAGAGAGACAAACAGTTATAATGTATTTTGCTCACACTTAGTATAAACAGAGGAAATTCTTGCTTCCTCCTTTCCCTAACAGATAAATCTCATTTCAGATTTCAGGTTGGCTTTTGATTTTTTTCCTAAACAACTTTATATATTCTCTTCTAGCTTTGTACCTGATGTTGCTGAGTCAATCATCTTACTGTGGCTCTACTTCTTTGGAGTACATTTTGTAAATACTGAGCAAGCAACCACCTTTATAACAAGGTGGCTTCCCAGGAGGGCAACCTACATAGGTGCCAGGGGCCTCCTACTCAGAAGGGTTCCAGTGTGGCTTAAAGCTCGGGTAATGCTGTCCTGAAATTCTTGATAGTTTTGGACTAGGAACCCACATCAAACCTTGCAAACTGCATAATCAGTCTTTGAAGTAAATGGCAACTGGTGGAGAGATTTGGACATAGAAGTAGAAAGACTTCACTTGGGTGCTGATTCTAAGCTCCTGTACCCCACCCAGATTTAATACATATTCAAATTTTGGAGATTATGTCACTGAATAGTTATGCACAGGTGCTCAAAAAGTAATTAAATAGCTATTTTAAAAATATTTATTCAACATAAATTTACTGAGCAAATTTTTAGAGATGGAATGAATGAAGCTTAAAGATTTCATTGGCCAATCATATTTTTGGTTCTGTGGTAGCCATTATGCTAAAGTACTTATGGGAAAAGCTCTATTCATGATTAAGGAATTACATAAAAAATTTATTACATAGAATGCAATACATTGAATGGGAAACTTGGAATCAGAAGAACTTTGTTCAACTACATGATTTTTTAAAACTTACTATATGATATTGTCTAAACTAGTTAAGTATTTGGGATCTTTGAAATGTTTCTCTATATGAAATGAAAGAATAGTAATGCTGTGTTCCTGAGTTGTTGAAAAAATTAAATTAAATCATCAGGTAAAGTGCTTATCAGACTACATGCTGCATGCTAAGAAGTCAATAAACCATTGTATTGGTTTGATATAATTATAGATCTTAAAGATATAAATATTTTTTCTTACAAATCATCAAAAAAAGTAGAGTTATAATTATTAGAATTTAAAAGATAAGATTAGATTTCTCAAGAAGAAAAGCATCATAGTTGTTTTATGCCTCCTTTTCTTCATATTTTCAACACTAACCAACACTACTTCCATTGACAGGGAAATTCTTCTCTTTAAATTGGACTTATATCCTATATACTTCCAGAGACATGAATCCTGATAAATTTCACTTATATTCCATTAATTTTGTTCCCGTGGTGTGTGTGTGTATGCATAGCCATTAACAATATTTCAGTTTTCAAAGTAGGATGAAGTTAACTCACCTCCAACTCCCCAAATTACACCTTTCATTCTTTCTAGACCTCAAGAAATTGAAATCTGGGGTTTCAGTCTAAGTTCTGTTTCAGTTTACCCAAATCATAAAACAAATAATCATTGTTTGTATTCACCAGTGTCTTTTTAGCCAACCTAGGCAATATATTTTTGCTTTTTCAATTTAAAGAGCAAAATCCTCATCAATTACATTGGATTTGGTATAATTCTAAAAAGGAACATTACTATTATATCCGATTTTCTAGTTACTTCCCTCCTTGGATTTTTGAAAGGCACATAAGGGGTTTCAGCTATTTTGTTCTGTAACAGAAACTAAGATTTCTGTCGCGTCATAAAGATGATGCCAGGTTGATAGCTCTTCCTCACTGCTACTGAGAGTAAACACTGCTACTGAGTATAACCATACACACTGCTACTGAGTATAACCATAAACCAGGGTAACAGTTGAAAAAGTAAATTCTATAAATCATGAAAGTTTCTTTAGCACTTACTATAAAACATTTTATATATGTAACCCCCCAAAAAAACCTCAATTAAGTAGTTCCTTAATATAGAAAGTAAAATTGAGGTTTAAAAAATTGGCTAACTTGCTCAAAACAATGTTTGTACCTGAAAAAACCAGGACTAAAACTTCAGTATGTCAGACAGCAAAGGTGGGGCTCTTATCTAGAATGTCACTCTGCCCCCATCTTCTCATTCACCTCCCCATCTAGACCTCCTCCATTTCCGAGTCCAGAACTGAGAATATCTTAAATGAGCTCCTTTCTGGGGCTTCCTGAAGGACAGAAGATCAGGGCAGAACAGCTCCAGAAATATCAGAGCTCCAAGATTTATGTTCGGATGACCTTACTTCTGAGGGCCACTCTGCATGTGTCTGTCCATGTGCCTGTCAGAAGGAATGCATGCAAGGCATAGAAAGTGTGCCTTCACCTAGTAGTGTGTGAAGAGAAGTCCATTAATACACATGCATGCTCTCTTCATTACTTTTCTACCCCGAGACATAAGACTGGACACCCACAATTTAAAAGAGGAGAGATTTATTTTGGCTCATGTTTCAATCCATACTTGACTGACCCCAAGACAGCATGACACAGGGGCATGGTTGAGAGAAGCAGCTCATGTTGTGGAAGACAGCAAGCAGAGTATGGACAGAATGTCCAGGAAAGAGACAAATCATTCCAGGCCTTGCTCCCAGTGAACTGCCTCTTCCAAGGAGACCAGACCTCACTGTCTAATAGCAAGTCAACTGTGAACTCCCATACTCCAGTAACCTTCCAAAAGCCTTGCCTGTGAGTGCATGATGCTCTTGGAGGACAACTAGATATAAATCAAAACACATGCAAATACAAATTCCATCTCCTAATGATTCTTTGTTTAGAAATGATGCAAGTTTTAGTTTAGATAATAAATACTTCCGGAATACAGATATCTCTAAAACATAGAGCATGACCTTGCAATCTAATTAGCAATTTTGGAGTAAAAGTCAATAATCATCATGGCACTGGCTCTAAGTCTGTGTTTTTCATATTCTATAATTCTAAATAAATCTTTTATAGTCAGACTGGTGAACATTCCCACGCTCACTTTTATTCTATGCAAATGTGGCTCATATGAGAGAATTTCAGTGTGGATATTGACATGGGCAGAGTTAAAACTTTCATTACTACAGGAACATGTGAAGGACTCCAAACCTGTTCATATGGTGCTTGCACCTGACAAAAGAGAAAAAAAAGAAAAACTTAACAAGCTGATATGCATGTGTTGAGGGAAAATAAAATGAAATTTGCTGAGATATTTGCTTTTTAATAGACCCACGGAGAACTCTGTGGAACAATGCACATAAAACACAGAAAGAGCACCTACTTAGACAATCTTCTTCCTTCCTGTTTTTCTGACTTTCACCTACTTTTTCTGTAATCCTGTGCTAAAGGCACGAATTCTTTTACATTTTTATATATGAATTCCTATAGCCTCTACTTCTTTCTGTAACATAAAGAGGTTAAGCAAGAGACTGCACAATACAAGCAGGTTACCAGCCACACAGACCTGAAAGTCCCAAGAAAATGTTCAGCACTGTATTTTGTGGTCAATATAACCATACAAGGGGAAAAAGAGAGCATGTTTCAGTTTTTTAAAAATGATATGTTGAAGTAAAAATGACTTCCTAAATCTTCTGTTAGTTTATTTCCATATACATTTTTTCTGGATTCAACATGTTGATCATTTTATCAAACTTCGCTCAAATGTCACCATTCCAGAGGGATTTTTGCATAATGAACTATTTGAAACACCTCACACCTCTGTCACCTTTTGTTTCATTTTCTTTTGCTTTATTTTTCACAGTGACAATCACCACCTGATGTTTTACAACTTGCATATCTTTTTTCTGTTTTTATCTGCTTCTGGGATGTATGAACCATGAGAGCAGATTTATTTAATTGACCACTGTACTCCAATGCCTAGAGCAGTACTCCATGCTCGACAGGGACTCAAAAATATTTGTTGAATTAAATACCTATAAAAAGAAGCCGAACCATGTTGAGTTGGCACAGTATGTGGACATGCTATTTTGTGATGTCATTTGTTCTCACCTAATTCCAACTGAAGGGAACCTTTTCAGGAGAAGATCTTCAGTGCAAATTTTTCCCCCTTCTTTCTTCTGTTTTCTGTGTAGTCAGCACACAGGATATTTGAGTTCAATCTGCAGAGAAATACCATAGATAGAAATGATAATGTCCCCTCAACTTAAAAGGGTTGAGCATGTTTTGAAAGTGTTTTATGACCTGGAAACCTTTCTATGAGGTATTCCACTGCAGCCCCTTAAAAGCTCACACCCTGTTGGAATTCCAACCTGTTAAATTTGGCAGTGTTTCCTTCCTCAAGTAATCAGTTCAATTCATGTCTTCATTTAAGTTCATACTCAGATACGAATCAGTGCCACTGCCATAGGTAACAGTTCGCAGAATTCCCAGGCACTCAGGGCTTAGGAAACTCAATGCCAAGTTTTCCTTTTCACAAGGGGGCTCTGTAGCACTTACTGTCATATGCCTGCTTCCATGCCAGGTCCCATGAAGGCATAGGCTAAGTGGGCTTCCAGCTTCTTTCTCAACTCAAGCTGTTCTTCTAAAGCCTCTCTAGATTTCCTGTGGTAATCCCTCTTTGTAACCCTCTGAGAAAAAGAAACAATAATTGCTTATTTTTTGTGCAAGAAGAGCGTTCAGAAGCACAAGTGGTTTTAGTTAGGGATTCAACAAACACTTTGGCAGAAATGAGAAAGTCCTCACTACAGAGATCTAGTGATTCTTTCAGTTCTAGCCCAGATGAATATTTTCACATGGGGAAAATGAGTTATAGTCAATAGCATGAGGACCTCTGTTCTCTTCGGATGCACCAGGTTTCTAAAATCTTATGCCACTGGGATGTTATTCATTTTTGCAGCATTTGGGAAGGAACCTAGAGCCTTGCATATGCTGGGTTTTCCCTGAGTTTTCCCCACTCCTTCCCTGGTTATTTTTAAAATACAGCATTATAAGTGAATGACTGACATGCAAAAAAACAAAACAAAACAAAAAAATGGTAACAATGACAGCAAGAGTACCCAATATGCAGACATTCTCCCAAATTTCGGAGCCCATGGGTAATGTCTACTGATTTGTCTTGACTCTAGTGCTTCCTACAAGCACCTAGAGACTTCTGAGCAGGTACCACTGAGTTTCAGCACAGTGCCATCACAATGAGTTATCATTAATAGTTCTGTAGCCAGTCGTCCTTCCCCAAGCCATGTTTTCAGAGCCCATCTCAAACTATCTTTTTTTTTTTTTTTTTTGAGAAGAAAAGACAGTTAAGCACAAGTTTCCAAATTAAAAAGTGAAGGTCTTTAAATAAAGTAAAAAAATAAGAAAAAAATAAAGAATTTACTTCCTTCATACTCAAGAGAACAACTGATTCTCACATATGCACACACACGTACACACACATGCACAATTCATATTTTACTACCCCCTTTTGTCCAGGTATAAGTTTGTAACTCTGGGTTTTGCAAATTAGATGATGAGAACCATAGTAGTAAATTCTGCAGATGTCGGTATCAATAGTCCCACCAGTTTTCTTGATGCCAGGAAAGGCAGAAACAGAGTCCACTCTGAGTTGATGGCTGACAGACCCCTCTGAGAAGTCTCCTTCAGAAGTGTGATTTCCTCCGTAGTTGGTTACACTACTCCATGGCCATATTTTCTTTGTGTACAAATTTGAACAACATTTGGGTGCCTGGTGATGATTTCCAAGACATGCTATATTTTAAAATTGTTACTTTTTCTATTTATCCTCTAGGGGATTCTTCTAAATCTTTATTTGGTTCTGTTAGTGTACTTAGGCGTTAGTATGTCACAGTATGGCATAAAATTGCACATTTTCCAAGTTGTTTCATAAATGATGAAATATATCTGTATAAATTATTTTACTATGATAGTTTTTCATACCAGTGTGATTCATTTCTTAATAATTCATGCTTTCAGTCAATAATTGTTTATTGAATACCTATTAATTCCAAGCTTTGAGCTAGAAACTGGGTATTGTAAGACACAATAAGTAATGTAGTATCATTTGCATGCATTGAAAACTTGGATCTAATATGAGAAATAATTGATCATTAATACAAATAATATATAATGCAGGAGAAATTGTAAATAAAAACTAGTTTGGGCCTTCAGGTATTTGGTTTAAGGTATGATCTCTATAAGCAAATTCTATTTTGCTAATGCATAGAATTTTGAATGGTTGTTACATTTTAAGTAGTCATATCTCAACTGATATAAAGGAAATAGACTTGCTTCTAAATGCTGTGTTTCATCAGGAGTTTTAATCTATGGTGACATCAATGAGGCTGCTGAAGAATCTATTTTAAGTTCAAGAATGAAAATTATTGTCTCTGTTATCTCTGACACACTCAAAGATGAGCTGGATGCTGCCTTGAGGAAAGGCCAGGTAGAGGGGCTCAAACTGGGGCTTCAACTCTGAATGATGGGCTCAGATTGCTGCAGAAATAGAAATATAATCAGCCTATGAACAGCTTCTACAGAAACCACAGAATTTTCCTCTGAAACTAACAAGAAGCAAGGCCTGCCAAACCTTTAAGGTGTGCAATCAGTGATTTCATGGAGGAAGATGAGAAGAGAGAGGGCTGACTAGGATGGACCTTAGCAAGAGCTGTGAGGTGGGCAGAATGGCCAGTGCCAAGTTGTCAGGAGAAAAGGGGGTGACACTCCTACAGAGCTTGGAGAGGTCAATAAATCACCACCCTTATCTTGCAAACAGAGCCTGTGACTTCAAAAATTAGCTCATTTATTCTGCACAATTAAATTTATTGAAGTGTGACAGAAAAAGTTTAGCAGGCAGTGAAGCAGAAAGCCAGCAACAGCCGAGGCGAGCATCTGAGTGAATGACACAATTAGTTGATTTTCATTTTATTTATCAATATAATTATTGAATTGTATTTATCCTTTTTCACAGATTTCTACAATTATTACTACTCCGGCCCCGAGGGAAAGAATTAGTTTAAATTTTCAGCCTAAGTTAATGTGATTATGTGGCTGCTAATAAAAGGAAAGTTCTTTAAAGTGCTACACAATCTTGTATTCGATGTCAGTTCCATCATTGGGCTTATAAATCCAGTCCCTCTGTATGTGAATGTAGTAAATTGAATTTAAATTTGCCAATGTGACAAATTCCCCAGGTAGGGATTGAACTTCAGATGGTCAGTGTCCTCCTCTATAGGATTTAAAAGCAGCTAAAGATGTGTCCTATATTTAAAATTGGATACTCAAATTCTTTGTTGTTTTTGAGGCCTTTTCTGGGAATATAATGAAAAGATACCCTTAAATATTTCCTGGCTTTTGTGAAATGCAGAAAAAAAAGGCAAGAAGATGTTATCGCACTACTAACTTCCTTTTTCAACTTACCTTTTTCAGTGCTTCGCGTTCTATGGTTTCTCTGTGAAAGCACATCAAAAAGAGAGAAGCAAGAGTTGGCAGAAGTGTTCATGTTCCAGAGACAGTAGATGGACAGTGTGCAACCGGATGATTTTTCCAAGCCTAGTTTATGCCCTAAAGCAGCAGTGTATGAATACACCAATTGTCTGAGTCTGAATAATTTTCTCCCACTGAATCAAAAGACACCTGGGAGCTGAATACATATACCTTTCCTGCATGGTCTGAAAAATAACCTATTTCCCACATGGAACTCAATCTCAGCCATCATTTGCAGGACTCTCAGTTCAAACTTTGCTTTCTTGAGTATCTGAGAAATGCTCAGTCTTTGTGACGGCAGAGTACAGGCAACTCCAAGTTTCCCTTCTATACAATTAACAAGGTATCTACCTTCCAAAGAAATCTTTTTAAATAATTATTACAATGCTCAGAATATGCAAAGATCATGGGGAACATGTTAAAATGAAGATTCCCAGTTCCTCCTTCCTGGAAAGGAAATCGGCTTGCATTTTAAAATGAATATTCTATTGTCCATCACTGAGAATCAACTTAAATAGGAATGAAGAATGAGAGAATAATTCATGAACTTGAATAATGGCAGCTTTTCCAGGGATAAACAATGTTGATATCCACAAAAATTGGAGAACTTGACTCACAGGTGAAGGTGAGAACAATAAATTCTGACTCTGTTAGGGGCACTCAACAGGCAAGCTAAAGCAGGATTTATCAGTGCAGCATATTCATGTATGACAATTTATCCAGTTACTATTAATGCTTGATAATACTCATAGAAAGAGCCAACACTTACTAAGCCTCCAATATGATCTGAAATAATTCCTCATTCCTCTTTTCTTCCACTCTCCTTTTTAATCTATCAGTAAGACTTGTTTTCCTGCATCCCAAATATATGGCCTAGAGGCCACTATGGCTGGAGTAAGCTGGGAAGGAAAAAACTAAATGCTCACATCAGTGAGACAGCCAAAGACCAGATGATGGAGGGCTTTGTTGTTCCTCAACTTTATACGCTGTTCTAAATGCCATAGATGTCTTACACATCAAGATCGAATTTATCCTTTTAAAGGGTTCATTCTGACAGCTAAAAGGAATATATGCCACTGACATTGGAGTTACATCCCAGTAAACCTACCCAAAGTAAGAAAATGAAGTAAGAAATATGTTTACTATTCCTAAACCCCTGGACTTCGTGGCAACACAAGACACTGTAGAGATCAGTTGTTTGCCCTCATGATCCAGTGGCTGACAGAACTGGAGGTCAGCATCACTGGAGGGTGCCCTACTACCTGTCTCAATTCAGGAAGAGTTTGTAATTCAAACTTACAAATAAACTTTATGCTGGCTACATATCAGTTTTGCACATTATGTGGTTGAAAAATTGTGAACTGACCATCACAAATTGGGGATCATCTGCATAGAAAAATGAGTCCAACCTGAGGTTACATTCAGAAGTCACAAGACGAGATTTTAGAAAAACCCCGAGTTCATTGTCAACTGCCAAATGATCAGGGAACATCTCTCCTTTTATGACCCACTCCTTTGCAATACATGAACTACCTTTGACGTGATTGTACCTAATCTTTATCATGCTATCACAAGAATGGCAGCTACGCATTAAATTATATTGCAAATAATCATAAAAATGTAGTTATCATTTTTCTTCTTGTATTTTTTCTGAGAGAGTTTAGCAATGAAATGTATGGTTAGATAAAATGGAGAAAACATGTAATTTGTGGAAGGGTATTGAGTTTTTTCCACAAAGCCTATAAAAGTCTATCATTCATAAACTTCTATCATCCTGAGCGACCAAGCCATAATTTTTCACTAGCATTATTCCCCTACCAACCTACCATTCTAGAGGGATGGGAATTTGGTGTGAGAAGGAGCAGAGTGTAGATGAGTCATTGGAGAAAGGCGTGACTCACCTCTGTGATGACTAAACTTCATCATAAAAATACAGAGGACAAAGTCATGCATAAGTGGAACTAATGTGCTTCCCTGAAAAGGAAATAGAGAGGATCAAATACTTCATTTCAAGAGAGTAATATACGATACAGAGTTTACAAGCATATTTTTTTAGTACTCAGTTGTGCTCCCAATTCAGGGCTACATGTCAATTTACATGTGTATACAAATTTCAGCCACAGCTTTAAACTATAATAGAGCAAGTTAAGTGAGCCCTTATCGTCGTGTTTAAATGTAACACTTCCCTGAAATGTTTGCTTTTGTGGTTGACACTTTAAAACTTGAAATCATTTTTAAGTTCCCACTCAAGCTCTCTTAGTGATAGCCAAATGTACATGTGGAAATTAAAAAAAAAAAAAGTAAGGTTTTCTTTTGGGCTTCTTAGAAATCTTTCTCATTAATTATAATATGTTTGTTGCAAAGGAACTATTTTTTGCATTTTATTAGGACTAGTGCTAAAGTGACATATCCTAAGCTAGGGTATGATAACTGTCCCACAAAGAATAGGTTAATATATATATGGCACAAATCTTTCTTTCTCAGATGCCTTCAATAACTCCTCTTCCTCTTTCTTTCCCTACCCTTGACTGCTTTATCATTATTTTCCCTCCAGTAAACCCAACTCTCCTCCCACTCCTGGATTTCAATAAAATGTCACACAATAAGATGCAGGATCAGCTTCTGGAGAACGAGCAGATAAAGCAGATAACAGAGCCCAGTGGATAGGGAGTTAGCTACTCACATGACAAATTTGGCCTGTTGAAAATGAGAGATGAGAGACAGCTGGGCAAGTAAGTTTCCTCTTCTGTCTTTCTCTCTCTAAGTTGCTTTAGGGAAGCTTTTCTCCTTAGAAACTTTCACTACATCTACAAGCATGATACTCACAATCTTGCAAATAACTGTTTTTGTCCATTATAAAATGGTATCTGATAGTGTAATACATTGCATTCCATCTCACCTTACTTCCTAAGTCTTTTGCTCTCACCTTCCTTGCCATGGGCTTGCATCTTCAAACAAGCCATACACACTGATCCTTTGTCTCAGCCTATTGTTTCTCAAGGACCTAGTCTAAGAGCCAGTGTTTTCTGTAGATGTGGACAAAGGAAGTCCACCGGTGTCAACCAGTCTGACATAGCCACTAAGACTCTCAGCCCCAAGTATGTATCAGAATAATGTGTGGCTTACTTTTTAATTATAGTGATCTTTTCATGGCCTCCCTGATCATCAATCCAACTGAAGACCTAATGAAATTCCAGTGATGGGGCACCCACACATGTAAAAAAAATATCCTCTAGTGCTACTAATTTACTGATAGATTGTCTCAGAAAATAATGCAATCCTGACCTCTGAAAAAATAAAAGATTGAAAGTGCTTCAGGAGACTAGAAGATTGCTATATTATTTCCTCAGTAGAACCAGCTAGCTAGAAAGACATCCAAAAATTAGACTGAAAAGCAAATATCACAAGTAAACATGCTTAGCTAAGTATTATGCTGTGTCAAAATGTAATAAATGTTATAGAAGTTAATTAATCTTATTTGCCTCTTGGAATAGAGAAGCAAGGGGTGGGGTGGCTTGTTCAAGACCATTTCTAAGGTTATCCAGACACACTGAACTAGCCCTCTTATTTTCAGGTCAGTTCTCCACTCCACACCCCTCTGTGATGACAGTGCTGAGACAGGAAAGGGGTTGCCATAGAAGTCTGAGTGTAAGAAGAAGTATGTAAAAGAGAAATAAAGACCAGAAAGAAGAGAAGTGGTAGCAAAATGAAGAGTGGGATCATCCCAAAGCTATACTTTCTTGTCTTCATTCTTGGGCCTTGCTATGCTTTGGATATGGCTTGAATAATTCCTGTAGGCTTAATGTGCTGGAACTTTGGTCCCCTAGTGTGGTGGTATTGGAAGTTGGTGGTACCTTTAAGAGGTGAGGGCCAGTGAGAGGTGATTAGGTCACTGGGGACCTGACCTCAGAAGGGATTCATGCTGGTCTTACACATCAGTGTAGCTCTTGTGGCAGCAGGTTGTTATGAAGTCAGGCTACTCTGTGTACTTGACCTCTTCTGCACATGGCTGCTTCCCTTTCTGGTTGTCTACTATATTGTGACATCTATGGGGATTGTGAGAGTCTGAAACATTGGATCTGCCTCATCTTGGATTTTCATCCTTGAAAACTGTGAGCTAAATAAGCAGCTTTATTTTAAGTCACCAAGTATCAGGCATTTTGTTATAGTAGTGGAAAAAAGACTGATAAAAGCCTAGAGTTGTCTTGGACCCATTCCTTTACTGAGCTAACAATCATACCCTTGGGCTTAATTTCATCTCTGATAGACAGAGAAAGACAGTGAATAATAGCAAATAAATAAGTACTTTGTTTTTGTCTATCTCATTATCTGGGAAAACAAGATAAAGAAAGTCAGGTAAACTTCATGTATCTAGGATTCTTCTTGTGTGAGATATAGAATAAAATGGGGATTTTAATGTAATAGTGTAAACTAATAACAAAATCTTTAATTCATTAACCTTGAGTATCAACATAAAATATTTTTCCAGAATTTATCATCTAATAAATTTCACTAGGATACTTAGCTATTTGACATGAAGAAGTAAAGGTTAATGACAAATTAAGAAATATCTTGACAATTATGAGACAAAATGGAATTAGCATTTATTGTTTGATTGTCTAACTACTATGCCATAGGTATTGTCCTGAGCCTTTCACATGCTTTCAATCATTTAACTGCTACCAGAATCCTATCAATGAGATATTATTATTATGATTTTACAGATGAAGAAAAAAGGTAGGTTGGGTGTTGGCTTCTATGAAGAGACAGGTCCCAAAAGCAAGGTGCATCTGATGCAAAGAAAACAAGAGAGAGACAAAGTTATGGGATCAGAGGGAAACAACTTCTAGGACTGAAGCCCCAATTACATTTTTCTCTGACTTTTTATTAGTCTTTACAAAGGACAGAAGTGGAGGTTGGAGGGGTAAAGTTCAGATAAATGGTAACTTAATTGTTCACCTATCCCAGAGATCATCTCTAGCTATATCTGGGCTTCATGTTTACTGTTCCTTTGGGCACATCTTAGCAAACATCTTATGCTATCCCAGCAGCATTCCACTAAGATTCAAAGTATTGCATTCATTACCTTAAGCATAATGCATTTGCAAAGCTTTCTCCAGAACAAACAATCATATGGCCTAGTATAGCACAAAGTTCATGGGGTGACCAAAGGTTAAACTAGTTTAAATTAATGTGTTATCTACAGTTGAGTAGTTAAGAAGTTAAAGAGTTAGATTTGGAATTAAGCTCCAGTTTCAAAGTCTCTTTTATTTCTTTTATAATATAGTACTATGGAGTAACTATGAATGTTGGATGAATTTTGACAATTTCAGATACATGTCAAATAGCATTATTAAATAAAATCCTTAATTCAGAGATCTGGAAAAATATTTTCTTTTAATCTTTGCAGACTACCAAAAAATATTAGTTTTGCTTCTCATGAAGAAGACATATTCTGGGACACATTTGGTGTTCTTTAAATCACTTTAAATCTCTTTTCCCTGACCAATTATAATATCTAACCTTAAATGGCTATTATCCTTGTCCATCTAAAACTACCTTTGTTTTATTCTTGCTATGTAAAAGCTATTGAATGTGAATTAGACTAAGAAAGTTTGGTTAGCTCACCTAAAAATGAAATGGTATAAGCAAAATTTTTCCTCCACCAAGGAACTGTATACAGATATAATGTATTCACTAGTGCCAAAGTAGGTAAATCACAGAGCAGTTATTGGATTATAAGTCCAAAGTACATGGTCCATTGTGAAGGAGTCTCATTTGAGTGTTCTCCACTTTCAGTTTGTGCGCTTCTCTATAGCACCAAGAGCAATAAATATCATTAATATCATGATCCCCAGTGTCTTTGAGCAGAAGAAAATACATCAAAAGACACAAAAAACAAATTAAATGTTTCATATATTTGCTTTAAATTTTACCACTAATAATATAACAACTAAAGTTTACTGAGTAGGTATAAAAGGCACAATGCATTTTTTCACATTGCTCAGAAATCTCTACGTTAGATATTATTGCTTTTTCTCTCCTTTTCTCTGCTTCCTTCTCTTCTTTCCTTCTTTTCTCTTAGAAATGTGGAAATTTAGACTCACCAAATTATGCAATTTGCACAGAACTACGTATACACAAGCAGGAGCCAAGCCTGCCTGATCCCAACCCTTGCCACATGGGTTGCCCAGTTGTATGTAGTTCTAACAAATTAGATCCATGTGCTACTTGGAGGGCAATGGTCATTGCAGTGGTGATTGCAAGTTCTTCATCCCAGGGATAACTGACATTGCTTCAATGTTTTAGAAGATTTGGATAGAGCTGAGTCAGTTCCTCTCAATTTCACACGAAACAAATACATAAAACAACAAAAATTTTAAATATTTTGATCTTTGCAACTGGAGTTTTTCAGTGACCTAAAGGCTTAGTCAATTATATTTTTATCCAGTTTCAGAAGGTACTTTATAAAGAAGAGGCTATACTTTTGATAAATATTAAATAATTGCTTTTAAATAATATTAGATTCTGTCTCATTTCATTGAGTATACTGGGAAGAAATTTCCATGAACTTCAGTCAATCGTATCTGTCCTTTGCAGTCTAGAGTCTTTGGTAGATACAAGTTTTGTCACATTTCCCACATCATATTCATTAAAGAAAAGTTAAAGAAATGTTCAGAATTTTGGAAGCCCTTGTATTCCTGTGGTGCCACTGCCCTCTCCCTATTTGTCTCATTCCCTCATTTGGTACCGCGGTTCGGGGTCAACCTCCACGGAGATAGACAGCTCTGTCATCAGAAGACTTTAATAGTGACTGGAATTTTGTTCTCTTTATAGGAACATTAGGGCCATCGTATTCATCAAAAGCCCCAGAAGAGAGTAACACTCAAGATATGAAATGTAGTGAAGATGGAGGGTGAAAATTTATAGGTACTAAAGTATCACTCCTTCCAAATGAGGAAGGGAGAAAGAAGGAAGGAAGGCAGGAGAAGGGAAAATGTTTCGTTGTTTTTTATTTGCAGCCAAATCTACAGACAGAAAGCAAAGTGGAAAGGTGAAATTAATTAAGTAATTAAAACAGTCAAAGCCTTGGATATGGTGGTGCTTGCCTGTAATCCCAGCACTTGGGAGGCTGAGGTAAGAGGATTGCTGAGCATCCAAGACCATCCTGGGCTACAAAGTGAGTTCAAGGCCAGTCCAAACTACATAAGGAAACCCTGTCTCAAAAAGACAATAATAATAATAATAATAGGCAAAGATAAGACTTTGCAATAGGTCCAGAGAATTCTGTGATAGTCATTACCATCCTATTAGTCTGACTCAGAATACAGTTGTTTTGTCCCAAGTAGCAGTGAGAAAAGGAGTAGTAAAAGTCTGTGGAGTGGCGGGGAGCTGCTAAAGTGGGAGGAGAGGTGGAGAAGGAACAGCGTGGAGACACAAGCAAAGGCTCAGGAGAAAACCCTGAGGATGGCAAAAAATATTCAGCCTAAGAAGCTCATGCTTTACAAATTTATAAATTTTTTAAGTCTTTTAAAAAGCTATATTAGTTATTTCTTCACTACTGTTGATATAGGACTTTCTAATTCATCAACTCTTTAGGATCACAATCTGGAGCTCATCTATCTCTTGAAATCTCCAAAAATATAACACATTCTCAAACACAATTTTTTCTGCATTTATCTAAAATTAGAAAAATTTTGTTTTCTATCATTGTAGAATAATGAACAGCTTTAATAATGGCATCTAAATCTTCCAAATACATATATTTAATTTATTTTTCTTTGATAATATATGCTCTGCTCATAAAGTTCCAGATCAAGTCATTATAGATTATCAAAAGTATATTCACACTAATATTCTGTTTTTCCATGCTTTCTTAGATGTATTATAAGACATCAAAACCAAAAGACTTCCTACAGAAAGGAAAATAAATCTAGAATTTGACAATAGTTTCTGCAATACCAACGTAAAACTACGTGACAAAATGAAAATTCTTATCCTGGTCTACTCACTATGAAAATCTGAACTTATCCTCTGGTACTTGTTGAACTAACTACTTTTAATTCAAATGCACAAGGTGCATGGTATTCTTATGTGTACCATGTATTTGTCCATCTCTTTATGTCTATTGATAAATACTATTGACTTCATTGTGTGATATACATTTTAAATTAATAATAATGTCCTATACTTGTATATACTTTTCTGCTTTCACAAACATAAATATTCTTACAGTCAACTTGTGAATTAAACTGCTTTGCCCATATTACAAGAAAAAGGAATCCCTATTGTTACAGTTACAGGGTGATTTGCCAGAGGTGATAATGCTAGAAGACAGCAGAACCAGTATCACAACCCATTTTACCAGACCTGCAGCCCAGGCAGCTGCTTCACCTAGGTACGGAAAATAGATACAGGTACTGATTTCCACCTGCAGGAATCTTACATGCCAACTGAGCCATGGAATTGTTCCTTCATGCCCAAGTGACCTACATCCTTTTCATTCCATTATCTCCTCTGGACCAGCCTTCATTTTAAAACAGGTCACATTATCCAGATTGAGGAAATGATTCACAACCCTTCAAGCAAATCGGTCTATTAAAAGAGTTGGTTCATATGCAGGACACTGGGAGTGTGGTCTTGGATTTGTATCTGCTACTCTTGAGCCAACGCTGAGCTAAACAGCTGTGTCACTTTAAAATGTCCACCCTTAAAACACTAACTGTATTTGCTTCAAAGTTATTTTAGGTTATTTTTCTCTAAAGAGATAAAAAAGCATAAAATTGAATTTGAGCTTTTGGGTGATTCTTTGCACTGTTTTCCTTAAAAGGGCAGTTTTTAATCTTTTCTCATATATAACATACAAAGAAATGTTTCAACATTTAAAATCGATATAAAGTTACTAGATGCTCAGAAACGTGTTTGCTTAACTTTGACAAAATTGACTTAATATATTTCTCAAAGCTTAAAAATGCTTCTTTGCTTTAGAAAAATATCAGGTAATTGTCTACTTTTTACATTGTACTAGACAATACAAAGCTCTGGAATATTGTAATATCATTTATTCTTATCCTACCTGATAAGCTGTTATTATGCATTTTAATTCTGTATATTTTTAAAAACCCATAAGATATTATAAGTGTGAATATAACATAATCAAGATCAATTGAAACTTATTTGTATATTTACCCTTTTTGTTTTTCATTCTTTTTCCAGCCCTGCATTTTTTCCAATATAGTCATTTAGGAAACAATTGGCAGTTTCTTAAAAGTTTAAATATATATTTAATAATATAATTTTCTATATGTGTCTTTAACATACCTGTTATGCAAATTAATATATTAATAAACATAAAGTTTAATGTGTTTAATAAACATAAAGTTAAACACAAACTCCAATTCCACTCATAGATACCTCCTCAAGATAAATTAAAGCATACATCCCTAAAAAGATCTATATGTGACAGTTCAGAGAACACTGTAACAGATAAAAAAGTGAAAACAATGTAAATGCCCAACAATTACTGAATAGATAAACAAAATATTATACATCCCTACAATGGAGGACTATTCAGAAGTGAAAAGGAATGGATTCATGATTCATGCAGTAGTAAGGAATGATCTCCAAAATAATATGCTAAGTGAGGAAACTAAGCCAAACAGATTTGACTACATTCTTATGGACTTATCCATAAGAATGTAGGAAAAAGTAAATCCATAGAGACAGAAAGCAGCTTAGTAGTTGTCTGGGTCTGGGTACAAAAATGATTTACTGTATGGTGTGTAAATTATACCTCAATGAAGTTGCCATTGTGGACATTCTGCAGACATAATATGCACCATCCAAAGTTTGTTTCAGTTGTCAAGGTTGATGGTGCCACATACATTCCCAGGGGTATGAAGCTGTTTATTGCTCACATAAAGAGTCACTCTGGGGATGACAGGGCAAGCTTCCCAAGCTGGTCTGAAAGTGGCTTGGGCAACACAGAAGGAGACTGGCTTGGGTGCTTATCATGGTTAGGTGGTGGAACTGGGGAGAAGATGCCCTTTCATGGCAAGGGTACGCATGGCTTGAAACTCTTGCTGCTAACAAAGGAGGGGACCCCTGGAATTTGTCTTCAGTTTTCCCAGATATAAGGCAAAGGGGAATGGAAGAGGTGATTCAAAACGTATCTACATCTAACATCAAAAAATGGAGTCAGACGCTTTATTACATCTGTTTAAAAATTCTTTTCCACTAGAAAATCTTTACCTCTTTCTTAGGTTACATATTTCCTAAATATATCACACTACAACCTACATATGACAGTTTTCCATCCTCAATGTCCATTCATTTTCTCTTTTCCTAGATGCAAACTGTTGAAGAGCAACATTTAAAACCTCAAATACTTTCATAATATGTGGGATATGTTCTACATCATAATTGTTGGAAATATGCATTGGATGCTTGGAGTAAATGGGTAGGAAAAAAATCGGATCCCTAGGAAAAAATTCATCTCCAAACTGTACTTCTTTCTTCACCCTCAAGCTCTATGATTGGATTCACCTGAGATGATTTAATTTCTTAATCCAAAGGAAATAGAAAAGTACTAGCTTAATAAAAGAAGAATCCATATTTTCTTTGTTGCCAAAGAGGCAATTTCATATGACTCTTAATTTTCTCTTGTTTGAATATCAAGTATATACTTTCAATATTATGTTTTAATATCTTTAATTTGCACCTTTCTATAAGATGCAATCAAAATATACTATAAATGTTTAAATTTTTAAAAATATGTTACAGTGAATTACATATTGCCAGTAATCAGCATCAAAATGTCCTTGTGTCAAGCATACTTACCCATCATTCTTGCCTCTTTCTAAAGCAACTGTGGAAGTTCTCTTTTGTGCGTGTCTTTTTGTGGCTGCTTCAATGTCCTGAATCCATTCAAGACATTTATGGTAATTTCTGTCAAGTAAAAATATTGCAGGGTGTCTTCATCCACCTTATTCATCACCATGGAACGTCTGACTCGTCCCAAAACTGTCAGCTCTTCCCCAAACTGGAAATAACCATGAAACAAATATTTTGAATCAATTCTGGGCATCAAACTTCATTCATGAAAAAAAAATCCTACAACTCCTTCAGAATGTGGCAGGAGTGATGGGATAAGTGTGTTCAAAATGAGGGGGAGTATTTTGAGGGGGATTAATAGCAAGGTGTCGTTTACTGTAATAAATGTTTTTTAATTCAAATATTCACCATATTGTTTAATCACTCCTCATACTTAAGCTTCTGTCATACTCAAAAAAAATCAAATCAAATGAATCTGAATATGTCCTGTACCTTTTTCTCCAGTCTTTTATCTCCTAATAAGTTGCAGATTCTATAATACCATCTTCATCAATTGCCTGCTTGATGATAAGTCCTTGTTTGCCCGAGAAAATCTTATTTTAATGTGATTCTGAAGAAATTATTAATAGGCCATTTTTTAAAGTGATTTCATTTTACGATTAACTGACATACACAAGCTGAATATTATCTGAGGTTAGATCTTCAGGAACTTTTTAGATAAGACTACTCTGAAGAGACCTCCAATGTTAGACCAACTATTTATAGCCACATGTAATTATGCAATAGGATTATAAGTACATTTAGCTTTAGTTAGTCTTTCTCTCTACCTGTAGTGGGAATAAGCATAAGTGGATGTGTGTGCATGTGTTTAATTTGCAGCACACAGTCACTGAGAAAGTACTGATTTCACAGTCAAGAATATGTAAATTTTAGTTTCAGTTATGAATCATACTCATGTGGGTAAATCATATAATAGTTTTACATCTCAAGTTCTCAACAAAATATAAGTAAATATCCATGCCCTGACAAAAAGGAAACAATGGCATATAGTGGAAGCTCTTGGATGATTTCAAAATTTCACACATCTTTAAGATATTATTAAACATATTGCAGATTCTGAAGAGTTGAAACCATGCATATAATCAATGCGAAGCATATAAACTATGGCCAAGAAGTTACAAAACTTCAGATATCTATACTACTTAGAAATTTTGATGAATCTCTGAAAATCTCAGAACAGTATTATTTTAGGCACTTTATAACAGTTATTTAATTTAATCTTCACATTAATTGTAGCCCCCATTGTCTGGCTGAAGAAAGTGAAGCAAAAGAAAGCCAAGTGATTTGACTGGGTAACCATACCTAACAAGCGAAGAAGTAAGATTCAAACTCAGGATTTTTTTCTGACTCTGAGCCTTATACTCTGGTCACTTTATTTACCTCTTTAATATTGCTTAATGGTATATGTTGGGCTTAATGGTTACTTTGGTGAATATCATCCAACACTTTTTCCTGTTCATCAAGACGTGCAGAAAGTCGGATCACTGGACAGCTGCTCAGGAATTCCTTGAGGTATCCTGCGGTGTGGCCGAGGCAGGGGGTGAAGAAGTAGTGTTGCATGAGAAAGAGCCTTACACCAAAACAAGACAGATTAGATGCATATGCATGTGTTCGCATCACGTACTTTAAAGGTTCTTCCTCATGAACGCAAATCCTTTCATTTTTTTGAAGAAAAACAACATTAGCAGGTGACAAGGAGAATTTTCTGAGTAGAATCAGGGAACGAACAATGTCCCTTCTCCCTTGAACTTTTGCTCTGACACCTCCTCAGTTGGTACCCAGCCTGTAGTAATCATTTTTATTATTTAATTTTGAAAGGGAAATGACACATTTAGACATTTTATATACTGAGATTTAAAGACTATGTCCATTCTATAATATGAAAAAAGAAGAGTGCTTAGTTCGATTGAAATTTGTGCCACAACATAAATTCTAGATGACAATGACTTAAATACATACAGAATTGTTTCTGAATGTGAAAATACCTAGAATTCATAGGGATCTTATGTGTTAATCTTTGAAGCAGAAAGTTACCCAGACTAGCATACTACCATAGGTATGCATGAGAAGGTAGGGGAGGGAAACAGATCTTCCTTTCATCAGCCTTTCTCATGTTGCACGGTTTCTGCAGCATACAAATTCCATTCTAGGACTAACTTAGCTCTTACCAGAATTTAAGCTCATCCTTCTATACCAGATTCCATGACTATAGATAGTAGACAGAGATTTTAGAAACAATGTTTTGGGAAGTGAGTGGGAAGGGCTGTTGCATAAGTCATGTGTGTGTGTTGTGTGTGTGTATATGCATAAGGAAAAGTAAGTCTGTTGTACAGGAAAAGACTCTTGATTGAGTCACACGTCAGAGAGGGAAGTTTACAGTAGTATGTGTGCATCTCTCAGTGTCTGTCTCTGTCTGTGGGAAATGCTGAGTTGGTTGATCTTTTGTTTGTTCCTGGCTCAAAAATCCAATAATTCTACAAAAAACAGATGCAATCTGAGTGGTGGTAGTTGATTGTCTGTATTCAATTTTCTGCCTTCTATAGTAGGATTATAAGACATTGTGTCTTCTAAATTTGATGCCCCCACTGTAGAATTGTTTATTCCAGTTAAAACAGATAAACAATAGGATTTTATAAAGGCCTAGTGAATACATGGTGGTAAAGTAGGCAAAGGAAAATGAAGGCATTCCAGTTTCTTTTTCTTCCTGTTTTAGGAAACTAGCCCATACATGCCCTCAGTCTTCTCCGAGCGACACCCCACAGAGGTACTGCTGGGAAGCTCT
This sequence comes from Dasyprocta punctata, assembly GCA_004363535.1. Taxonomy (NCBI): domain Eukaryota; kingdom Metazoa; phylum Chordata; class Mammalia; order Rodentia; family Dasyproctidae; genus Dasyprocta; species Dasyprocta punctata. The sequence continues at coordinate 63,882 of RJWM01002412.1, forward strand.
TTAAATCAGAGCGACTCAGACAGGGCTCCTGTTGCAGGAAGTCCATCACACACAGGTCCACAGGAGAACTCACTTTTCTCAGAGAGTGCCTCAACTCTTGGCCATCAATTCTGTTATCTCCATTTGTTGGGATTAAAGTAGTCTCTGTACAAAAAAAAAAAAAAAAAAATCAAATATGCATCTATGTCTGTAAATCTACAAAGCCAAAGATGGAGTGCTTATGTCTTTGCTTCTGTATAAAAAACAACAAATTTCTAGCTTTCATTTTGTCCTACACCTTGTGCTCTCTTTATTGGAATCAGTATGTTGCAGGCATAAATTTTGAAATTATAGGCACAGAAGGGTCTTTTGGAGCTTGCTAAAGCTACTAACAAAACAAAAGTGCATTAACAATTTACATGTATATAATTATATTATGTATACATAAATATAAATATGAAACATCTATTTCAAACAAAGGCCACTTTGTTACTTTAAATGCACAACAGCAGCAAAGACTACAAAATTCAGGATTTCAAGCACTTCCCTGCTGGGTTGATGACTTAATTTATTTCTTTAATTTGTTATAACCCCACAAAAATTATATTCTTTGGAGACCTCAGTAGCCTCAGTTCCACATGTATTATTTGCTGTAAGAGATTAATGAGGTAGCTGAGGCAATTTCTAATGGAATCCCTTGGTTTACATCTTCCCCCTCCTTACTTAGCCTGCCTACAAAATTGGTTGCCAATTCAGCATTATGAATCTACTAAGTGTTCTTGGCATGTTTCATGGGGAGAGGGAGAGAAAGTATAAACTGTAGGCTAAAAATATAAGTGCCTTTTCTTTCCTATTGGATTGTAATAATTGACTCTTTCATCTTCCATACAACATATATAATCTCATTTAGCTTAAAACCCTCAATATTCTAAGAGGTTTCCAAAACCCTCAGTGATGCCAAAATATGCCACTCAGTGATTTTGTGCATTTCTAGGGGCAAAATCATGCCCTGTTTCTCCACAAAATCATCAGATGATAGGAGGTTATTGTTATTCCCTTTTTCAATAATGTTACCTGAAGGTACAGTCAGGGGTTACAAGGAGAACAATTACATACAGGACACAGAATTTATAATACTGTTTTATGATGGTCACCCGGAGTTAAATACAAGAAAGCACAGGAAATCTGCCCATAACACCAAAGACCCAGAATATTCAGCCAAGAGTCTGGATCTCACAGCAATGGCCTGTACAAGTCCATCTGAAGACCCAGAGCCCATGACAACGACTTGCACAAGTCCCACTGAAGGTCTAAGAGCCCACGACAAGGACTCATGCCAGTCTATTTTACAAATCTGTGCTGGGAAGGCCTAAAGGTCAGCAGTGGAAGTTAGAAAGTCTGTGTCAGCAGGGTGAAGGAGCTGTGCCAGTAGGTTCAGGGTTCTACACTGGCTCTGAGAAGTCACGCTCAAAATAAGAACCAGGGCTGCCCTGAAAAATACCACAGCCATCCTCAGCAACAATGAAGTCCCAAGTTCCTTCAACAATGAGAATGGTCTAGTACATGTCAGGAAACCAGCATGATAAGCTTCTCCTGGAGATCAAACAACAAACATCTTCCCCTCCGGAGCCAGGGTGTGATGCTTAATGTGAGGAGCAGAGCTCCCCCAAAGTGAACCACAGCTACTCTCAGTGACAAGGTCCCGAGCTCCTCTGATGATAATGGTCGAATTCATATTGGGGAAGCCAGCATGACAAGTTCTAATGTGATGAGGATGTGAGACAATCTTGGAAAACTCAGAATAAATCAAGTAGAGAACTGTAAGGCACATAAGAGTTAAATATGCAAAGTGAAGTTAAAAAGAAAAGAGAATATTTTCCAAGCTTCTTGAAGGGTTGTGTGCAAAGACATATTTTGAGAAGCATTGTATGCAAAGACTTTTCTCTTTTTTTGGTACAAGGAATTGAACTCAGGGCCTCATGTTGGCCAGGCAGGCATTTTGCCACTGAGCTACATCCCTGGCCTACCAAGATATATATTAAGACATATTTTTAGAGCCAAAATTACTGTGTGGGAGAAATACCATTTAAAGTAAGGGTGAAAAGGTCAACAGGAACCCAATGAGAGTGACTTGTAGGTCAGGTTGTGTGAGGACTTTTGTTTTTGTTGTCAAAGCATGAATGATTCAAGTGTTTCAAAGTGAGAAGCCATTGAGTTTGATGAGGACACATTGGACTGGTCTATTAAATGCAGCTTTTGAAGTATAGTCCTCATAATAGTACAAAGGATGCGTTAGAATGGTGTAACAGTGGAGTAGATACTACATAATTAGGAGACTGGACTAGGTCAAAGAGTGAGAGTTAATTGAGAATGAAAACTAGAGAACTACAAGTCTGATTTGGATAACAGTAGATTATTTTGGCAAGTTATACCTAGGTAGACACCTATGAAAAGGGTGTCTAAAGGATACTTGTTTTGTGTAACTGGAAGGACAGTCATGGGACAAAGAACAATTTTTTTTTTTACAATTTTTGCTTTTGAATACATCACATGGAAGGTACTTCTGAGTCCTCAATGTGAAACAGTGGTTTCGGCAGTTGATCTGAGTCAGAATCTGAGAGATAAACTATTATTTGAGATAGAGATACAGTATTAGAAATCATAAGCTTATTATGATTACAGATAAATCAAAGATGAAAATACCTAAGATGGGTATATAATATAGAAAAAAATTATTGAAATCTTTCACTCTAAAAATTGTCTATTGAAACTGGTTATAAGCTTAATGATGTATTCATAAATACAGTCAGGAAGGTTTTAAGCCATGAAATTATTTGCATTTATAAACCATTATAAAAAAATATAAGTACTTAATTTCAAAATATAAAACAATCATATTAAAGTGTCTATTGGATGTCTATAAAAATAAATAAATAAATAAATGGCTACTGCAGCAAAGCAGTGCAAATGTTAATTGAAGCCTAAAAATGTTCTTGGGTGGAGAAATGTTTGCTGCACGATATTCAGTGAAAGAAAGATAAACATAAAACTGAACAATAGGAACTTAAAAGTTCAAACTTAAATAGGAACTTAAAAGTTCAAATTTAAACAAAATAATAAAAAAGATCAAAGACCAATTCAACTTGAAAAAAAGAATGAAAATAGACCAACAATGGGTGGTAAGATAAGGTGTGGTTATTCAAGTGTTAATTTTTTGTATTTTCTATAAAATACAAATTAGATATTGGCAGCCAGATGCCAAGTCCTGGTGGTGTCACACTCTGGGCTGTGCTCCACCTAGCTCCATGGGTCCCGGAGATTCCAACCCCGACCCTGTAAGGTGGCGGGTTCAGCAACACACTCCAGGAGTGAACCCTCACTAGCTGCACAGAGGATCGAGCTCTACCTAGTGCAGTATCTCAGCACAATCCATCAGGGAAATGCCTGGCCAACCTCGCAGGACACAGAGGCACTGAGCTCAGCCCAGCCCAGAGCCCTAGAGCTGCTCATCAGGGACTAGCCAGCGTAGCTGCAGGGCCTTAGAGAACTTGAGCTCTGCCCATTAGAGTACAGAGCACAGGCTCCATTGTTCAGGTGTGTAGCCTTGCAGCAGGTCCTAGGGGTTGCCAACCCCACCCAACCAGGAGCAAGGCCCTAGCACTATACACCTGGAACTTGCCAGGGCTTGCCCCATGCTCCAAAGGATCTGAACTCCTCACAGCCATACACAAGGTCCTGGTGGTGCCACGCTCAGGGTGTGCTCTGTCTAGCTGACTGGGTCCCGGAGATTCCGCACTCCACCCAACCAGGCTGAAGGTTCAGTGACATACCCCAGGGCTGTGTCTCAGCTAGCCACCTGGGTTGCAGGGTTTTGAACATCACACAACCAGGTTCTAGGACCCAGCAACAAGCTCCAGGGGTGTGATCCTGCTAGCTTACAGGGAGGATACAAACTTTGTCCAGCCCAGTGTCCCAGAGCAACCCAACAAAGTACATCAGGGGAACATGCAGTCAGCCTCACAGATCACAGAACACAAGGGTCCAGTGCCATAATCTGGGGATGTGCCCTAACTAGCCACGGGGATATTGGAAGATTGAAACTCTACCTAGCACAGTGTTCCAGTGCAATCCATCAGGAGGTTGCCTGCCAAGCCACACAGGTCCCAGAAGAAAATGACAAAATGAAAGAGGCAGTCTCAATCCCCCAGCCCACTGAGAACAAACCCAAGAGACACTGAAATGGAAGACACTGGGAGTCAAACAACTGAACTTTCTGAAATGATACCAAATGAAGTAAAGCTACAACTCCATGAAGCTATAGGGAATCTCAAATCAGAAATAATCTCTCAGCTAAAAAATGAAATGACAATCATTATGAAAGAAATGCTGTGTGTATCTAAAGAAGATCAAATAAAAAATAGAAGAACATAAGAAAATGACGGAAACTTTGAATGAACAATATAAGACACAAATAGAATGCATGAAACAGATTCAGAGGGAGTTTGAGGAATGTTGGCATTAAGTCTTCCCTAAGTTTCTTGTAGAATTCAGTTGTGAATCCATCAGGACCTGGGCTTTTCTTTGCATTAGGTGTAAGATCTCTGACAATCAACTTTCTATTCCCCTTGGAACATATGCTATATAACCATGGAGAAAATCTAAAACATGTACTTCATGAGTAACATGCATAATTAATGTTTGTTGGTTATATACCATGTGCCAGACATATTCAGGAAACCTAAAATATTTTACATAATTGTCATATTGAATTTTCATAAATATTCCATTTTTATAATAATGAAATTATGGTACAGTGGTCCAACCACTTTTCCAACAGCATACCCCTAAAAAGTGTGTAACACGTACTTGAACCCCAAGTTTATGTGTTTTCCAACATCCTGCATCACACTACATAGTGCAATTAGAACACACATTTTATCTAAAAGACTGAAGGAGGTAAGGTAAAGTGAATATTCTCTGTAAAAAGAGAATTGACTTTTGGTTGAGAAACTACTTCAGTTCATTCTTGGTTAGGAAGGTTTGATCTGTTAAGATAAAATGATTGTACCATGATGATTTAAGACATGTAGAAGTTTACGTCTCACTTCCATAGCAATTTATGTTACATCAGTTCAGAGCATGGCTCTCCTACACTTGAATATTCATGAACTCAGGCAGAAGTTTTCTGCCATTTCCAATACATGGTTTCCATGGTGGCCATTTTGACTCTTCTGCAGCAGGGAAGAGCACAGGTGAGTGTGCGTATGAACATGGATTGGTCAGCTTGGAAGAGGTACCAGTCTGCTGCATTCCTATTCTGCTCATTGCCATTCCACACCTCCAGAAGGAGGACATGAGTTGAGGGGACATAATATAGAGCAGAGATTCACAAAGCAGTAAAAACAGGAAATTTAGACTAGAGTTGAAAAGGAAATGTCTTACTTAGCCTGGGGGATATTTGGTTGTGCTGAGTTTTCCAGAGTCTGAGATTTGAGGCATCCAGCTATTTTATTGAAATTCTCACTGAGAGAAGTTCCCAATAGCTGGAGCATTTCAGATTACAAAGGATAAGGATAGCTATGGTGGATAAGAGAGAGAAAAATGGTTACTGAACTGAGAAGTAGAAATGCAGGCATCTTAATCTAAACCTCACTAGTAGCTAGTTGTTTTATTTAAATGAAATCTTTCTGTTACCCTAAGCCTTATATTTTTGCAAAGTCAAATACGGAAATAATAATGCAAAGGATTAATGACTGATGAAATAATACAAGGTATGTGAAAAGTATTCAGTTGGACATAGTACCACATCCTGTAATTCCAGCACTCAGGAGGCTGAGGCAGGAAGATTGCTGCAAGTTGGAGGCCAACATGAGCTACTGCATGAGTTCAAGGCCAGACTGAACTACATAGTGAGACCCTGTCTCCAAAAAAATAAAAAAAAATTTGGGCTTTTTAAACGCTATACAAATGGAAGGTAAAATTGTACCATTGGCCTGGAAAATATACAGATTATGACAATTTTACATTAGTTTGGGATATGTTAATAGTTAGGGGTGGGAGAGGTGAGAGAGGTCTGAAAAACAGTATAAAGGTGAAAATTGAATTCAATGGCATTAAAAGAATATTTAGGTTAAAAAAAATCAGACATAACAAGACATCGGTCAAATATTGTCATGTGTTTTAAAAGAATTTAGCCAAAAATTTGATCTTTCTATAATATTTAATATTTTTACCCAGGAAAATGACCAAGGAATTGAGAAATACTATGCACAAAAGAAGTTGAGTATGTTTTAGATTTCAAATTCAGTCTGCTGTTAATTTTGTTCATGTGGGTATGTATGTGCATGAGTGTGTGAGTGTATTTAAGCACTTTCTAATAGCTGCAATGACTGCTTTTTCTTTAGAAATGGATTTTACTTGCCTTATGTTCTGAGGAGTTAATTAAATTCCAAAAAAATATGTTTACTGTCTCCAGTTCCACACACTCGTGAGAATTTTGCATTGACTTTAGTCCAAACAGGACACCTTTAGAAACATAGCAACACTTAACTGCTTTTGAGAGAAGCTAATGAGTCATTAACATGTCAATATTGCTATTTTCTGCCCTAATATCCCTGCCTCACCCAGTTGTCATACATATCCAAAAATACGCAACACTAGGAAATTAATTCCTTGAGATTTTAAAAATGTACTTCTTAGTTAAGGGTGCACAGGACCTCATTGTGCATTCTTTGCAGCTTCCCATGAATCTGTAATTGTTTCAGAAACAAATACCTTTCCCTAAATATTCCTAATACAAAAAAAGGATGCAAGGAAGTGGGTTTTTTTGTTTTTGATTTTTTTTTTTTTTTTTTGAGTTTTGGTTAAAGCATTTCTGTGGCCTTCCAAATGCAATACTAGAAATCTTACCCGCCAGATTTAGGGTAGAAGAGGATTTTCCATTCAGATGCTATCCAAACCATAGGGCAAAAAGGATTTCTTAAAAGGGAGGTTTTTGAGTAGAAAACATCCATTGATTCAGAAGTAGCCACCATGGAAGAAAAAAAGCAGGCGTTAGAGCTAGGTTTTTATTTTTGACAAAACTCCTTAAGAGAAAAAAGGCTGCACTGTAGGATCCTAACAGTGTATTGAAAAGGACTTCTCCAGGCATCATAAGCCAGCCAAAGTACTGATATTTGCCATGTATTTTAACACTTCAAAAATATTTACTGAATATTTTTTATGTGAGAGCTACTGTGCAATACTTGTAGAGAAAGTTAAGGATGAAGAAAGCTTCAAGTCTACCCAGTCACTGAAATCTTTCTACCCAATACTTTTCTCATCCTCAGCATTCCAGTGGCCTCTGTGTGCTACAGATCCCACCTCTTCTTTGATGGTACAGCATTGTCTTTTCTCCCCATCCGCAACGCTACTTTCTGAGGTCATAGGACTGGCATCTTCCCGAATAACAGTAACTGTGCCTCCAATTTATCTCTGTAAATCATTAATTTCACCACTTGCATGATTTTTTTTCAAATTAAAATAACATCATGTTGCTCTTAAAATTTTTTATTGACTCACCATTATCTATGCCAGCTATTTTTAGGGTTTTTTTTTTTTGTATGTGTGCATGGTTTTTTTTTATTTTATTTTAAAAAGCAAAACAAAAAAAGGATAAATGCAATACAGAATTTCAAAAAAATAGGAAATTAACTCTAGTTAATATGTTGCATATTATTATCTTAGAAATAGCTGCTCTTACATATATATGTGTGTGTATGTACATATATACAAGATAAATAACGACACTACTAATCTCTGTTAATTCATCAAAAAGAAGAGTTTGTGCTTTCATTCATTGCTTGATCATTTTTTCCTATTTTTAGTTTTTATTTTGGGTGATGAGTTACTTTTTGAAAACAAAGGAACATTATTGTGCTAAACCATTGCAATCAATTGGCGTTGTATCACAATAATTTACTTTATGAATTCAAACTAGTTTATTGTAAAGTCAGTCGATGAGAACACTGAGATATTCAGACTTTTGCCAAAATCTGAAATCAGATTTGAGCAAAAATGTTTAGCCTTCTATCAACATCATATCCAATTTTACTTCAGGATTTGGTTTAGATTTTAGAGTAGTGGAAAATAAAGTAATTCCTAATTCATACTCATGTATACTTTAAATTAGCAACAGGTTTTTAATAGCAAATTTTGCAACCTCATGATATTTTTTCAATTAAATAGAAATGATAAGAAAAGTTGTATTTTGAGGATTGTGCAAAAGCATGAGAACTTGGCAATACAAGTAAACTGTGTTGGCCATTTCTAGTTTGGTTGAATGTGGTTTCTCATTTATTTATACTTATATATTTGAGAGGGCTTCCTCTTTTTATTATAGCTATTAAAAAGTTTAAATTATAACAATATAAAATTCAAATCAGTAACCATAAAATGGAATCAAGTCCAAACTCTTTAGCATATTCTCCAACAATAATTTTGACCTTGTATATTTTTTAACCTTATCTTCCCATCTCTATCCCCATGTGCTAGCCCGAAACAAATATTTCTGCACCCTTGAAAATGTCATAATTATTGAGCTTTTGTTTTTCTGTATACTTCCCCTCTGTCTGTGATGTCCTTATAGCTTTTTTCTCTCTATGAAGTATGCATTTCTCTCCAGGTTTTTGACCAATTGCTTTATGTACCATCTACTCTAGAGAAAGATAACCATATTATGTCTTATATTTATTTGTATTTCACTGCCCTTTCATCCCCAAACTTGACAGAGGGACCATGTGTTATTCATGTAGATATTTATTGTGTCAAGTTAGCTTACTTAGAACAACAATTCCCAGAATCTCCTGTAGGCTTCTTGTTCTTGGTTATTATGAGTGCAGATTGTGTGAGATTTGGAGGGGTAAGTATAAGACGAGACATTAATCTCTGAGGGGCAGTGCTGGCGTAGCTCATAGCCATCATCACTCATTTCTGGCTTATACTGTGATCATAGAGTGCTGAGCCGACAGCTCCTCCTTGACCTAATAGGTGCTCCCTTGGAGCTTCTCCAAGTTCATGGCTAGCCATTTTGACAGTTCAGTGGAAAAGGACATTACCTTCTTCAGGTCATGTATGCCACTGATCTCATTGGTTCTAAGTTGTCTTTACAAGTTCACTGTCCTCATTTCCTCCTAACTCATATTCAACTTTTCTTCCCAAGTGCTTGCCCTCTCCCCAACCATCCATAACTGGATCTATTACCAGATACAGAGGCAATATCTTTCGATGGGTTTCCTCATGACTGTCCATTGCATAAGATCTGATTCCTAGAGTAAATGTTTTATAGTATTTGTAGTGTTTCTACTTTGCTGATCAATCCCCTACCTTATATAATATTATAACCTCAATTCAATACTTGATCCTAAACAAATATGCATTCCAAAAATACTCTTTGCATTTATTAACAACTTACAAAGCAGTATGAGAACAAAATTAAAGTGTGTATAAGAAGCTAAGAGGAAACTTGAGGTTCAGTTTCATAGATATCAGAACAAGAAGTCACTTTAGGTATGATCATGTATAAGATGACTTCAGGGAAGATAAATGTACAAAATAATGTCTGCACATTTTCCTGGGTCCATTACTTCCTGAAAGAACCAGTGTTATAGGTACACCACTTATTTTATAGATGTGAAAATTGAAGCTTGGAAATTCCCACAATTAGAAGATAGTAGAATTTAGACAAGAACTAGAACCTAGATTTTAGTCTCTATTTTCTTTCTACCCCAGCAGGGAAAATTTTAAAAAATTGTTTACAGGAATGCCACAAAAAGATTAAAAAGGCCATCAGTATTCCTGAGGCCTTGGTAACATTATCTGCATTAATTCTTATGAGTGTCCACCGGCAACAAGTTCATCCATTTGTACTGTTTGGAGCAGGGAGGTGAGCACAAAGAAGAGTTTAAAGCAAAGGCAATGAATGTAAAGGGGCTAAACAGGATATTCAGAAATCTCTGAAGTTTCATTCTGCTTTAGACAAGTTCTTCAAATGATATGATTCTGTTTTGTCATCTGAGATTTTCCACAATAAGTAAATGTTCTGTTACTTCTTAAGTAACTTAATCTGCTCTTTGTCTATTCTTTAGCCATCTTTCAAGCCCTTATAACACATGTGGAATATCAGTTCTTTTACACGTAAGGAAAAAAGAAGAAATATTTTTAACCCACTCCTTTTAGAAAAGTCAACTGGAGAAAAACAGAAGAGGTAAAACTGAAAAGAAATTAAAGAAGAAATAATAGCGAGTAAGTCATTATTGCATAGCTTATCTGGAAAATAGGCTCTTGGTTAGATATTTGTTTTCAGAGATTATATGGAGAAGTTCTCACAGGAACTGTCACCGTGGGCAAGTGACAGACCTTGGATCAGACAGAGGGAAACACTGAGCTATGACAGAGCTTTCCTAAAGAGCTCTGGTGACCATAAAGGAAGCACTGAAGCTGAAATTTCTCAACAGTACAGTCCTGAAGGAAGACCAAAAGGAACAGATCTTCATACCTACCAGGTGAGATCAATGATAAGATGAATGTATAAATAAAAATAAAAACTACCACAGTAAAAGTCACATTATGTTAACCTCCCTTGAAATGCTTCCTTTTGCTTCCAACACATTTGTTCCATTGTTCTTGCCACTTTCTGAAGCTGTTTTGAGTCTATTCAAAATATTTATTGTAATTTCTGTCAAATGAAAGCATTGCAGTATGTCCTTATCCACCTTATTCTCTGGATCTAGCCTGGTGTGACTTTCAGCTCTTTCCAATGTCAAAATAACCTCCAAACTCAAAATTCAAAGGTAAACATTTGAAATAATTTAGACCATCAAGGCAGATACGATGACACAAATAAGGACACTCATGAAGGAGGACTTTCAGAACTTCTGTACGAAGTGTCAAGCACAATGGAATAAAAGTATTCAAAGCAAGGAAAGTATTTTAGGGGATGGTTAATGACAATGCGTTTTGCGATAATCTTTTCTAAATTTAGCATTTACAGTATTATTTGATCATATCATCTACCTCTACACTAGCTATTCATTGGAAACAGGACAAGAAAGACAACTCCTATCAGTCAATGGTAACTCCTGGTCACGGACTCTCTTGAGATCTATTGATGCCCACTCTTATGGCAGCTGGAGAAATGAATATCAATGAAGTAGGCAGCTGACCACAGCACCCACTATAATCCACTTGTGATACTCAGATCAGCCTGCTGTGTGTGAGTTTATATGATCTTGGAGAAGCTCCTTCAGGATTCTGAACAGTCTTGTTTCTTGGGAAGAATTAGATGAACTAGAGCCACCCCTGTGGCAGCTACTTCCTTATAACCTAGCATGTTCCTCTACTTCCCAGACCAGAGTTTCACCTTCCACTTACACCACTGCTTGTCTATAAGTCTTACCTAATGGGGTACACAGACCTCAGCTCTCACTGAGAGCTGCATCCCTGAGCAGTATACCTTTGAAGGCCATCACTGCCAATCACATCATTTTAACATCAAAACTCAGCAAAGAAGGTCCAGGAGTTTGGCTCAGCAGCTTACGGGCCTGTCAGGCGAGGCACAAGGTTGTGAGTTCAATCCCCGGTGCCACAAAAAAAAAAAAAAAAAAAAAAAAAAAAAAAAACCGCAGCAAAGAAATATTTTTTTATGATCTTGGTGCCAAATATATTCTTCCACCAATTTATAGCTGCAATCCTATATCATCTGAAATCTGGGTCAACTGCTTTTGCCAATACATGATACCTGTGTCTCCTTGACCTCTAATGATTAGGAAATGATTGTAGCATGATTCCTTGAGGAAATGATCTTCCTTTAAGAATCAATCTGTTTAAATCTGTGGAACTCAGAGACATGCAATGAGAAATACAATTCTACATGTGGATCAGCATGAGGGACATTGAACAAACACATATTTGTTTATCTGCTCTTGCCTCCTGAGCCCACCTATTTTGTTTATTTAGAATACAGTATCATATGAAGGCTACTGGTATAGGGAATTTATGGTGTCCTGAGGGTATGATCGCTGAAGTAACACCACAACTTGCCCCTTCATAAACCTGTTCTATCACTAGACCATGCACACAGCTACTGGATGGTGAGTTATATATGATAATAACAGTGGGTATAATGGCTTTGTGCCCACTATCATATCTCTTCCTTTTCTGTAAAATGGGCAAGCTGTTCCAGTGAGATGTTATTTAGTATTCTACCTTGATGGTTCTTATACTCTAAGTCTGCAGACAGTGTTATTGGTTGAAGCCCTCAAATCAGAAAAGGCAAACTTACAACTTCAATCTATGTTGATTCCACCCAAGATCAATGGTAGCTTTTTCCAAGATAGAAAGGGTCCATAGCAACCCTTGGAATATCTCAGTATTCTCCTTCTTTCATGATATGTCACCCAAGTAAATGAATGTAAGTCTCCTTAAGGAAAGACAGAGAAGATCATTGTATATATAATTATCATGATGTCACAACTTTCTTCCTTCTAGTAACCCAACTTGTCACCCTCACCCTGTCAATGGTCCCAAGACTAAAACATAAATCAGGTTTAGAAATTGATACGGAGGAAACCTCTCTCAGCCTCCTGATCACCTGCCTTTTAATTCTTTTTCATAGTGTAAACAGTACCTTTGTCGTCTAGCCATTTATCTTGCACTCAGAATGCTGGATTCTATTACTAATCTCCTGGCTTTCTTGGTTCAGGCCACCTAGCTGTCACTGCCATCTTGCAATTTATTTGGATGACTGCACCCTCTCTTTTATCAACGGTTAAGTGCTACCAATTTGGCTTCACTATTTCAGCATCCTGTCTGCTTCTTTGCTACTATGGAGTAATGTCCTAAATCAACATTTTTTCTTATTTTTTATTATCTATCAGGGAGTCATGCCCCAAAACAACTTCTTTGTAACCAGGAGGAACTGGTTAAAATTCCACGCCCTTCTCACAACCACATTCCTTATCACAAGCACATTCTTGTAGGAGAATCACATCTCCCAAGAGCCTTTCTGCAGAGCACAGTTGGTTACTCAGTCTTATGTGCTCACTGCTTTGAATCTTTTAATTACTTGTTTTACCATCTGTCAGGCTAGATCTGAAATTTCGGCCCATTAAGTGTATGTCTGTATTATTTCCAAGCTTTAGTAGTTGTCCCACCAGAATGTTAACCCTATTGTTTGAGCCTGTGGCAAGATTTTACATCCTGTGTCAAAGGACAGAGTTCCTTTATTGTACTGGTTAGCTTTTCCATTGCTGGAACAAAATGCCCAACATCTGCAATTTGGGAGGAAAGGTTTGAATTTCTCACAGTTTCAGAGATTTAGTTCATGGTTGACTTGATCCCAAGTGGAAATATCATGATGGAAGTGTGTGGTGGAGCAAAACTGCTCACTTCATGGGCCCAGGAAGCAGAGTACAGGGCAAGAGTACAAACAAGAGATACAATATTCTCCATAGGCACAGCCCATTGACCAATATCCCACTGGGCTCTACCATCTACTGCATACCCTGCTATGAACATCAGTGGATTAATCCACTGAGGAGTATGATGCCTCCATAATCACCTCCCGAGAAGTCTCTTTATCTAATTGACAGCTAAGATTAGCTGGCACACATATAAAAACCTGTCCCTTAGTTAGCTTTGCATTCTAACCCTGTGACCTGGAATCCTTAGAGTTCAGCTCCATAATACTCTTTTTTTTATTTTAAAGAGAATAAAACCAAGCAAAATAGAATAAAGCCAATCAAAACAAACCACTGTAAGTGATGCAGGACTTCAAAACAATACAAAATCAACAATGGTTACCATAATGCCTCTTGTTGGCTTCAAATTAGCTGCAAAGTTGCTTGGATCTTTCTGTTCTGATTTGCTTTGCTCTGTTCTGTTTTATTCTCCTTAAAATAAAAAAATAACTGCAGATACCTTCATACATAATAAAATCAAACAAAACAGAACAGAATAGAACCAAAAAACAAAACAAAACAAAACAATGAATGCAATAAAGAACTTCAAAACAAAATAATAGTAAATCCAAAATAGCTACCATAATATATCTTGTTATCTTTGAAATAGCTGCCCAAGCCATTGTATATAATAAAGTCAAATAAAACAAAACAAAATAAAACCCAACCCAACAAAACAATGAAAATGATACAGGACTTCAAAACAAGATAACAGGGAATTAACAATGGCTCCCACCTTCAGAAGGAGATCCCCTGTTGATGCTACATTGTGTACTTTTTGTTTCCCATTCCATTAGCTGGAAGAGGCTCATATCTGGCTCTCCCCACAGTGCCCCATGCATGACATGACTCACGGGGAGGACGTGCTTCTTGGTGACTTCTTGTTCTCTTCCCCCTCATCCCATAAATGGCTCTGACTCACAGGAAATGGCTGGTGTTTGACTGTCCCCCCAGCAGCCCACACATGACACTGATTTGCAGCAAGGGCATGCTTCTTGTTGACTTCTTGTTCTCTTCCCCTGCAGTTCACAAATTGCACTGGCTCCTGGGAAGAGGCTGGCATCTGGCTCTCAGTTCCATAATACTCTTCCAACTCTTTGTAGTATATGTTGGCCAGGTCCTATGGCTCTTTCAGGGTATAATATTTCCTTTTTTACCAAGTACAGAAATTCTTCAGCATATTATACTATAATAACCTAATCCTAATTTATTTTCTAATGGCCAGGAAAGGAGGAGAGAGATAGATTATAATATGCTTGACATAATTCTGCAAAGAAGAGATATTTTTATTGCTTCTAAGAGAAATGAAGTACTAGTCTGTAATAGGGAAGGTAAGCTACTTCTGCTGAGATTTTAATATTTTTGAGTGTTTTGTTTGAGTGTTTTGATTTAGATATTTCATGATGTTCTATTTCCCAATGAGGGCCCTGACCTTGGCAAAGCAGACTCTCCCAGGTTGAGAATTTAACCTTTTGACGGAGCTTTGTCACCCTAATAACTAAGTCTTGGGACTGATCTTTGCCTTATTCTGCCCTCTGGCTATCAGAGATAAGAGTCTTTCCATGTGCTGCCAAAGATACCCTCTGACTTTCACTCTTTGCCTTTAATTGGTGATTAATCAACCTCAAGTTTTCATTGTCTTTCTTTAAGGCAAAAATTGTGCTCTGCAATAGCCTTTTGATTTCTTTGTCATTATGATACCATTATCCCTTTCCCTCAAATGTTGAGATAGGGTACTGCCAATGCAACTCCCTCGTGTCAATATTCCATTGCAGTTTTAGGTTATGAAATTTTAACAATCCTACAGCTATCCATGACAAGGATGATGAAGCCCTGTGATGGGGTCTATGTAGACTACAGGGAAGCCAGCTCCAAAATCCCATCTTAGGGTCTCTTTATTCAGACCACTTCTGGTACCAATTGTCTTGTGCTGAATTCATGAAAAATGGACTATAAGTTGGAGATTTTCATTGCAGAAAGATAATCAAGAAAAGTTGATGATTATGGAGATGTACCATTGAGATGTGCCCACAGGGCAACCTGAAATAAGGAAACAGGTTGACTGAGAGCCTTTAAAAAATGTCATAATTTCAGATCTTTTGTAACATTAACACTGTGCCCACAGTACCTTTGGGCTTCTCTAGCTCAGTGACTGATAATAGCAGTACTCAACAGCAGTACTAAAGCTGGGACATTTCTGCCTGACTCAGGACTCCTCTGGTGGTCGGTCATTATTCTGTGACCACTTGTCACACTGGCTAGGACTTTTTCAAGCTAAGATGAATGCACTTTGAATTTTTTTCCACTTCATTCCACTTTCTTTTCTTGCTAATTTCACAGATGTCAGACATACAGTCCAATCTGAAGGTTCTCCCATTACTCTTACTTTTCCTGGCCATTTTTTTGAAACCAATACCCCCCAATTCATATCTGCACATCTAATTTTAGCTTGATATCTTTCTGGAGGACCCTAACTGACACAGAACTGCTCTCAGAGAAAATGATCAGAGATTCAAGAAAGAAAATGTACAAAGGGAGAAGCTGAATGGTATTGCAGTTGTAAGAAAGCAACAGTCTGATCTCATGAAGAGTTTTGGACCTGGAATGGCCCTTCAGAGTTGTTGAAAATTGAGGCAAGTGGGCCAACAATTTCTACCCTGAAACCATGAATCATTGGATAAAGGCTACCACAAGGGAGAGATAGAAACTTGGGTGAGTCAGCTCCCTTTATCCAAGGGCAATTCCCAGGGAAAGACCCAGCTATGAACTATTAACAGCAAACACTCCTAGCAGCTGAGGGAATCAGTGCCTTGGGCCCAAAGAGGAGAATGTAGTGACACACAGCCCATATTTCAAAGATAACCTGAAGACTTGTTATTATTAAGGACAATGGTAATAATTTCTATCCCCATTAGATAGGGGAGATAACAACTTTTAGAAAGTCTACAGATGAAAAAGAAAAAAATGAAACAAAAAGTCTAGAGATGAGCAGAGGACATTCCTGGCATTATGGAAGGAATCAGGGAAGAGAATTCCTCAAGCAGAGTAACTGTGAACAAGAGGCATAGCACGTATCTGCAGAGTATGCCTTGTGTGGTTCGGTTGCATTTGTTCTTTCTGGCCTATGTTTCTGTCCCACTTTGGGAAGACAACTGACAATACTTTTTCTATAGAATAGGAAATCTATTTTCAATTATTTGTCCATGCAAAAGTAAGTCACAAGATCAGGTTAAGGGTGTTTCTACTCCTTTTAGCACATACCAATTTGTTTCTCACAGCAAGAACAAATAGCGGTAATTACAACTACACTTATCTACCCATGAGAAACAGGCATGGTTCTTAAAACATGTGTGATATTTGTTACAATAAAATCATTTAATCCCAAGAAAACCTTGTAGAGTAGGTATTATTATCTCCACTGAAAAACTGAAGCAATGATTGATTGGTTAATAGTTATCCCCCTGATGTCTCACACAGCCAAGAATCAATAAACATGGGATCAAACCCAGTTCTCTTTGGCTGCAAGAGTGATTTTCTTTACACTATCCTGTGCTTTCAAATCTACATGGAAATTGGAGTTCTAATTGCAAATGTTTTTATTCTCCATTGCTCATTTCATTTTAAAAGGAAGGCAAAAGTCAAAGCCTCAGATCCCATGACTATAATGATCAAATTCATTGATAACTATGATCAGACAATAATTGCACAGGTGTTTGGTGCAGCAATGACATATTTCATCTGAAGACTTGGAAGTTATTCTGTGAAATGTGTGCTATCTGCCAGGGCACATTCACTCAGCTGTTTTTGTCCTACAGTATCTCTATTCTCTCACCTGATTATTTTCTCCTCATTTGGCAGTCCTCAACACACACACACACACACACACACACACACACACACACACACGCAGACATACACACAAGATTCTCCCACTCTTCAATTATCATGATGCAATAGGCTGTTAAGGCCTTCCATTCTTTTTCCATATTGAACCTTTTGATGTGTTGTCTATTCCATTCTTTCCCTGTGAGCTAACAAGGCTGTCTGTGAGGAGGGGCTTCTGGGCAGCCAATTAGAGAGAGGATGTGATCAGAATAATGCAGCCTGCTGGGAGACTGTCATTTACAGAATGAAAGGTAATGCAATCACTGCCAAAGGGTTTATCTTGACCAGGAGTTATAACCTTCCAGCTTTACTTTCATTCACCTAAATGTGATGTGTTACTTTTATGTGCTTTAGGGTTTTTTAAAAGTATTATTTTTGCTTTCATAAGTAACCGTTGCTCACATTTAAAAATATCTAATAGTAGTAGTCATCTCTGTAATAAATTATGGATAAAGGTAGTCTGCTCATATAATGTAATGCTGTGAAAAGAACCCAACAACCATTTGTATGTATGCATGCATGCAAATGACCGATGGTTATGTACAGAATTTCAAAGTGCATTTGAAGAAAAAAAAATTATGCCACTCTGTGTGTGTGAAAGCCAGGAGTGATGTCATATTATAATTGCAAGTTTAGGCATCCCCAAATCAGAGTATATAAACTGAAACATAAAATCACCCGCCTAAGTCTCTGTGATAGTACATACTGTCCTTAAATGCATTTAAGCAGAGCAACCATGATATACCATGGGCTGGTGGCAAAATAGAAGAACAGAGTGGTAAAAAAAATCTTCTTTAATTTTGAGCCCCAGTTTCTCCAATGATCAGTACTGATTTGCTTTAATTTGCTTGGTTTTGAAAGGAAAGCTGATCTAGTGTTGTAAGAATTTTTAAAAGAGAAAAAAGAATGGGAATTGGACATTAGGAAGGATGACTCTGTCTATATACTTCTGCATGATTCAATGAATGATGCCCTTGTTCGACAGACCACACCCCATTCAGACGTGCCAAAGTCCCCAAACAACCTGGCAAATTGATGCTACGTTGTGTCTACAATGATTTCCATCAATTAATAAGGCTTTGACACATTCAAGTGTGTTTTTTGACCATGTTGAAGCACAAACAGAAGAGTTATGTGTTTAATCAACAAAAGCAGATGTCAAGGAGTGCAAAAATATGCCTCTTTTAAAGTCAGTATGTCTGTGTGTTTGCACAGGCATATGCCCAGAACATGTGTATTTTGAGTGTTAAGCATGAGGAGGAATGAGTAAAAGAACAACAAAACTCTATCCTAAAATTCATATTTTAAATACCTGCTGTAATTTTGGTAAGTTTAAAGTTTTTTAACTACTGGAACATTTCATATCCTTTCAGGATGATGGGAGATGGGAGACAAGCTGATGTAACTACCAGGCAGGAATCTCAGAGTATGCGGAGATGTGGGTCAAGTAGGAGACTTCTGCCGTATGGAATCACCCTTTCACTGCAATGTGCATCAACCCTCTCCAATGTAAAAATGAGCTGATGTCTAGAAATATTTCTCAAAGGTGGAGCATAAATGGATTAATAGGTTAAACCATGAAAGCAACTTTTAAAAAGGAAAAACAAACTTCAACTATGAACTCTTGAAGAAAGCTGTTGTGAAGCAGATGGTTCTATAGTATTACTTTGAAAAGATACACAAGGAAGTCACAAAAAGGAAGACTCAGATTTAACAATGGCCAAGGGAAGTATTCTTCAGGTAATCTGAGCAAAGGAAGGCACAGGGAACTAATATTTGAATGGTTGCTCTGTGTCAGGCTCTGTGCTAGACAGTCTGCAATATTATATTATTTAACCCTTATAACAACTTCATAAAGTAAGGATGTTGGTCCCTGTGTCACTGAAGTAAAATACAGGACTCCATGGGTTAAATGTTTTTCTGAGGATTGGAATACACAGCTGGTATTCTAGCCAAGCTCTGTGTTCTAGCAATGGGACCCAAGGGAACTTCAGGACCAGTAAACACACCTGAGCCAGGTTAGTGGCAGAAAACCTAGAGGTGTCTTTGGAGGTTGATAATAAAATGTCTTAATCATTAAAAGAGGTTAGGAAACAGGTTCTTGAAGTGACAGAGGATTCTCCAGAACTATTAGTAGTGACACACTTGAAGCTAATCCAGTCTGAGAAACTTGGTCTTGACCTAGAGACAACAAGATGGAGAGACTCCAAAAGACTCCAAGAGACTTTTGCAGGCCTTTAGCAGCAACGGAGGCAAAACACTCAAAGCTTCCTTAAAGAAAGAACCTGTCATCAGGAGAAGCTCTGGATGATAACCTCCAGAGTACCACCATCAGGACCTGCGGCAGTGCTCATGTACAGACCACATTCACCTGAGGATGATTAAGCCAGTATCTGAGCAGATAGAGAGTTCTAGAGCCAGGCTAGTGTGGAGCACCTTGAACGGGCAGTCACTGCTGGGAGCTCGATGTCAGCTTGACTAAGACTTCCTCAGAGCTCCGTTGCACTCTGAGTCCCTTCCAGTGCAATCTTTCACCATCCTCTTGTCCCCAAAGAGGTATTAGCAACCTGCATTATGCTTTGAGCTTCCTTCTACCTACTCTTGTTTACTTTGCCACTTTTCTGTCATAGATGTTGTCCCCTCCTCCACCAAAGTCTCTTGCACTTCTAAATCAGTGCAGGCAACCATTCAGGGAGGGCCAAAACTAACAGCATTGGGAGTGGTTTGGGAAAGCCATTGGTAAGATGAGATTTGAAGTATAGATCACTCACTATATAGTTGGTAAGGAAGTTATATTTTCATGAGTTAGATAAAGCACAGATAACCCAATATAGTGCCCTAATTGCTGAAAGCGACCTCCATGGTGTGGGACCTGCAAAAAGTCACTGTGAAAGGAAATGACACTGTCAATGTGAAAATCCAGGCATTTGAAAAGTGCAGAGAGAGTAGTTCACTTAAGAAAATGGTCCTGTATGATAATTAGTAAGTTGCATTACCGAAACATAATGAAAATATGAAGACTGAGAATGAATAAAGACTAAGGTGAGAGCTAGAGGAAAGCAGACACAGTTGAGTTTGCAGATACAGTACTTGATTAAAGACTTGAGTAAGTTTACTATGTTAGTGTTAGGGTTCTGATTGGAAAAACTGCATCTCTGAAATATGGGATAGGACTGAATGAATGTCTTGATTCTGTCTCTGTGGGCTTACTTGCACTTTTACTCCCTATTAAGAACTAGCAAACTTCTCTCCCCATGGGAGAAGACACTGCAAACTTCTCTCCCCTGAAAGGCAATAGGTGCCCCCCAGAGACCTGTTACCTCCTCTTCTGGCTGCTAGGCTGATAAATCCCTGCATAGCCCTGCTTGGGGATGTATTAGACCAAAAAGGAAGGAAAGATGTTATGCTCCCAAAGAAACTACAAGGAATATCAGGAGATACTGCTTAAATTTTGTGGACATCTGGTCTAGGAAAGCAGTAAGTAACATTGGGAAACAAGAATTCATTGACTCGGGAGACCTTGGAACATAGGATCAATACTCTGGCAAGGACCCCAAAGACAAATGGCTCTTGAAAGCCAGGAGAAACCAGCATTTGTACATGCTGAGCAAAGATGAAGTGTATGAGCTGCCACAGAAGACAACACAAATAGGAATAAAAAATAGCTAAGGGTGTGCTGTATTGAATATACTTTGTGAAGTCAGAAGGCCCAGCAGAACTGTACATTCTTCAGGAGGCAACTAGAGCATGCACTGTCACCAAACGCAGCAGGACCATACTGGTGAGAGGTCCTATCATCAATGAGAAGATCAATTTAACTCTTTCCTGCTTTCCCATTGGTCAGAGTTGATAAGAGAAGTGGTCACAGGTTTTGGCTTATTATTAGCAGTAAGAAAAATAGGGATACAGAAGAAAAAGCAGCCAGGTGGTGCCACTTAATTGCCAGAAGCCTTGGGTCTGCAATTACTATAATGATCAGCAAAGTCAGAGGAATAGTAAATAGGTCTTGACCCACATGAAACTGTGGAGATGGTTACAGTGTGAAGTGAAATAGATTAGCAGCCACCAAAGGTGCTACTTAATACTGTAACCATAAGTAGGAAAGGATTGGGGAGCAGGAGGGTAAAGAGCATTTATCCCAGTAAAATATCATGAGTCCGTGGTACTGATTTAGCAAATGCATTCTTTGCAGGAAAGAGGTTAAGAAGTGGTTTGCATTCATGTGAAACATGAAATGCTGTTTCACAGGTTACATCCAACCCTAAGTTTACTTTCTTATCCACTTTCTTGTCCACAGTCCAGATGCGTGTAGTTTATGTGGATATTATCAGGCTAATTGATCCTTTACATCAATCAAACCATACTGATAATGCAGCACAAATCATAACTGGCTTGCTTGCCAGTTGTGTTGGAAGAGACTTATACATTCCACAGAGTGGGAAATAAACCCCAAAAAGAATCAAGAACTTATCATCTCACAGAAGTTTTAGGAATCCAGTAGTCATATGTACTCTAGGAAATCCCTTCAAAAATAAAGATCAATTTGCTGTATTTTGTATTCCTTATAATGAAAAAGAAGCACATCACCTGAACAGAAGCCCTTTTAGACTTTGGAGAGAACATATTCCATACTTAGAATAGTTCCCCAGCCTATACCCCAACTACAATGGAAGAATGCTAGATTGGAGTGGCACATAAAGCAGAAAAGGGTATTGGATCAGGTCCAAAGATAGTTTGAGAAGTCCTGTTCCCTGCGCTATCAGATTCTTCAGAGCTAACATGCTGGTGGTATAATACAGTGTAAGTCTTAGGGTAAGCCGGAGTAGGAGGCATCATAAATGTGGTCCCTGAGTTTCTGGAACCAAGGGTGATCTACAGTGGAGACTTGAACGCCTTTTGAGAACTAGCTTCTGTCATATTATTAGACCCAGGTATGGAAAAAAATGCTTCATCACTGACCACCAATTAACTATATACCTGCAACTTCCAAGACTGGGTTTCATCAATTCTACCAAGTCATTAAAGGTGGACTACATAGAAACAGTCCATTGATAGAGAAAGAAAAGTATGTTCAGAATGGAGTCTTGGCATGATCAGAAGGCATAAATTACCTGTAAGCCTGGAGAGCACAGACTTCCCCCATCAATTACCATGATGCCCCTCTCCCAGGTCATACTATATAACAATGGGGTCCTCCTATGATGAGTAAAAGAAGAAGAAATAGCATCAGCTTATTTCATGAATGGGTCAGGCTGATAATATAAGAGAGCAAGCTGGAAAGAGATACTGGATACCTAGTAACAACTCAGAAATGGCCTTCAAAGACACTGGAGATGGAAACTCTAGCTAACAGGGATGTGAGTGACACATGTACCCACCTATATTGTACAGATGGAGACATGCCCCAAGGTGAAATTATAACCAAACTTCTAGGTAGAGGTCAATGGCCTGGCCATTTAATCAGGATTCTAGCAGAAAAAGGACTAAATGATTAGCGAGGATGTCATGGAAGTGAGCATAAGAATATTTTTGTAGCACATGTTAACACCCACCAAAAGAAGCACTGAATAACCAAGAAACTAGTTAAGGTGACTCATTCTGTTACCACTAGCCATCCTTTGACATTAGATACACTGAGAGCTAGCACAATGCTCCCATAACTAAGTAGCAAAGGTGGTAGATGTAGGGAATTTGGCAGTTCCCAACAGAATGGCATTGTCCATGGATAATCTCGCTAATACTGCTTATTCCAGCATAAGGCCAATGCTGATCCTGAAACAGTATAGATCATTGAAGACCGCAATTGTCCACTTCATAATACAGTAACTATATTAACATCTGTCAACTTGAGGTTGGACAGTTGACCTAGGTAGGTTTTGCTCGTCTTACATGCAGAGCCTTAGCCAATACTAGTATTGTGGGGGAGGGAGAGCCTTGAAAATACGGGTTCATATGCATAGAGTCCCACACAGCGTAATATCTGATATTAAAGTGAAGAAAGCATAGAATCCACTGGTCGTATTGCATATTTCAATATATACAAGCAGCCAACTTGAAAGACCATAAAAACTTCTTTCTTAAGGCACATTTGATGCACCAGTTTAGAACCAATACTGTGCAAGGATAAGGTATTATCTTTTGGTTGATTACGTACACTAAGTCAAATACTTTCCTTGCACTATTTGTATAATAGAAAGAACCCATAGCTTTGGAATCCAAAGAAAAATGTGTGTCTATTCACAAGGAGAAATTTTATGCTTCTCATTCCTACTATTTTGGCTTCCTAAATTTAAATGTCCTTGTCCCAGCGAGAGAGATTCATACAAAGGAGCCCAACAAGTTTCCTACTGAACTACCAGGTATAGCTGCTTCTTGGGAACTTGGAAATTTTTGCATGCAGAGAATAGCAAGAAAGAAGAGTCACTATCTTGGTGTGAATAGCTAATCCTGATCACAAGGAAGGGATGCTGCTGCCATTGTAAGGCAGAAAAGAAGCACTGGAGACCATCTCTTGGTACTCCTATATGATATTATAACTGAATGGACATATGCAGAAATTCTGCTGTGATATAGGTATGAGTGCCAGGGCCTCCAAAAACCTAGGAATGAAGATTTAGAACATATCGCCATATAAATCACTAATACCTATGGAGATCATAGCTGAGGGTGAAGGATATTTAAAAGGAAGTAAGAGTAGGAAAGCAGCAAGTACTTGTTGCAGTTTCAAGATAGCGTGCAGCTGCAAGGGTTAGAGTTTCCACATGCACATCTTCCCTCTTCTAAATTTCCTGTTCTGAAGAGGAAGACATCTCCTAAGAGCTGGTGTTTGCTGTTACCTGAATGTGTGCATGGGGGTGGATCTGAGCAGTACATGGGGTGGGCTGTTTTAGCCAGGAAGTGAGATGCATAGGTCTGTCTTTGAGAGGAAACCTGTTGTGGGTGGTGGAGTAAATAAATGGACCATCTTCAGGTGCTGCGCCTTGAGGATCTTCCAACGCGTGCGTACCAAGCCTAACTTCACTCCAGTGTCTTCTAGCCAATGCTAAGCATGGGGGAAGGGAGGCTGAGCAGTTCTAGATCCAGGCCATTTCTGCCTGGGGCATGACAAAGGGGATCTTTGCTCCAGAGATCCCCATCAGCCTGGCTGAGATTTTTAATTTTACTTTATTATATTATTTTTTTGTGCCCACAAAAGAGCCTTAGGCTTTTTCTGCCCCAATGTTCTTTCTTCTCTGTCCTTTCTCACAGATCTCTGACCAGCTTCATGCTCTAAATCTCACCCAATGTCTTATTTCTGTTCCCTAGACCTTTTATACTTGCAACCATTCCCCTCAATAAATCTCTCAAACTTTTAGTTCTGTTCTTTTCATAGAGGATCCACAGTGACATAAGAATGATAGAAATGGGAATTATAGAATTGTGAGAAAGGCAAGCTCAGAGCCATGGATAATTGAATGAAAACCAAGCACTGATTCACAATTTCTTTTTTGAGCCTTTTTGAGTCCTTTATAACTGCCTCAGTGCTTCCCTTTTGTTTACCGTTGTTGTTTGACTTTTTGTGGTATTTACTTACAGTTTAAAAATTCTAAAAATAAAAAGAAATTGTAGTTGCCAGTTTCACAGAGAGGGGGGAAGTTAGAAACTCTGTTATGGTTTTTAGCTAGCCTGGGCAGAGAAGAATCCAGCAGGGAGAGCTGCTGGTAGCAAGGAAAGTGATAAGCAGGAAGCTTAGCTTTAGGTGAAGGGGAAGAAACTGAATGTCGGTTAATAACCAACTTGGGCTAGATTGCACACTTTCCCAGCAAGACATATTTAAAACATTTAAACATTCAAATTAATCTAATCTTCTCTGGGAAAAGTGATCTTGACTACAAGGCCTTTGGTCTGGCATTTTGGAGGTTTATGAATGCAAACTGATCTGCTTTAGTAAGGTTACTCAGGAAAGGGATTTCTAGTCACAGGAAAAACATGAGAACCAGTCATATTCTACATTTTCCTGGGGTGGGAATACATTTCCAGAAATAAGAGGTTACTTGAGGAAGAGAGAGAGAGACAGAGAGAGAGAGAGACAGAGAGAGAGAGAGAGAGAGAGAGAGAGAGAGAGAGAGAGAGAGAGCTGTCTGAGCAAAAGCGGGAAAGTAGGAGAAACATTAAAGTTTGAATACTAGCAAGAATCAGGAAAAAATATAAATGTGGAACATACAACTAGAGAAGAGAAGTCATTACTAACAATCATTTTGTCTATTCACACAAAAAAGGGGGCACTCATTATTGTTAGGAATTTGAAAATAATATCTATGCAACCAGGTGGTATTAGCAATAAAACTAAACCTCGATATGCCCCACACTCTCAATCACAATATGAACACCTTTGGGCAAACAATATAAGCTACAAGACAGGTAATAGCACATATATGTTATAACAAGGGAAAAAATCTTAATTCTTAGCGCTGCTATATTTTAATTACATTTTCTATTAGGAGTCTTCACATATCTATTATTTGAATATGACAAATTATTCCTACCTGTGTCTTATTATCTTAGTTAACTTTATTGAAGATAACTTGAATAACTAGGATCCAGAACACTAAGAGTTGGTGTTGCTTTGTTATAGCCATATAAAGTATTTAAATTCTTAGTCTCAATTATTCTTATCTACAAATTAGTGTTTAGAATTTTTACCTCTTAATGCTGAATGTGAAGAAAATGAGAAAAATGTATATATATATATATATACATTTTCCTGGATTTCAAGTAGTTTCTTGATACATCTTAACTTTTACTAATAATAATAGAATAGAAGTAATAGTCATTACTATTGCAGTAATAGTAGACACCCTGGTAGCAGGTATCGAAACACGACTTTTCTGGGAAACTTTATTTTAAAAAAAAATCAGGAAATATGTAAAAATAAGTCAATTGGAAATCATTTCTTAAAATGACTAATCTTATCTTAGTTGATCTCATGTGAAATTAGCTAAACCTTACCCCAATGAGCAGAACCAGCAACCCACCCATAGACTTGTGAAAAATATTTAATGGGCTTTTAAAAATTATTTTGAGATAGGGTCTCATTAAGTCTCCAGGCTGGACTTGAACTTGCAATTCTCCTTTCTCAGCTTCCCAGATTTTTAGGTTTATAGGTGTCTATCACCACGCCCAATTTACTGGTTGTTATTAAACTATCAAATTTTACAATGTTTGTAATGTATCTATTGCTAGCACGCACACACACAGAAACAAAATCATGAAATTTTCAATAGACTACATTTTCTTTTAATGTTTTGTAATGGTTTCTCTGTTATTTTACTAAATTTTTTTCTGGTTTTCACATTTACCTTTTTCTATCAAAACCAACCAAAGTGTATGGCCTTAAAGGTATCATTTTCACATCTTCTTTGTGTTCTTAGAATCACATTTACACTAAAACACATTTAATGGGCTTCTTCTTAAGGTTTTGCTTAAGGGATCATATTCTAAATTCTTTCTGTCTTATTTTACTTACGTAACAGTATAATTTGGCAATAATTCCAGGTCACAAAACATAGATACAGCTGATTCTTTTACTGTCCCTATAATATTTCATTATATGGACATACCACAGTTCATTCACATATTCCCTCAAAAGTAAGTATTCAGATTTTAACAATTTATTATTATAATGATCTATACCATTCTTCTATTTTCATACTAAATTTATTCAAACCCTTTCTGAACTCTTTGTAGACTTTGAAGATCCTTATAGTTAGCTGTTTTTATTTCTGTAAGGTGACAAAGACTGAGAAGAGATAGCTAGACTAATAGGTATGTGCATTGTACAACTGATATACATGTCATAGTTTTCCATTAGCAGGAAGAAATTTAAATCCACACTAACAGTCTGGGTGATGTTATCTCCTCCAATCCTTACATCTGCCACCATCTCCAGGTCTTATTATCAACTCAGTAATTTTGTTTGACCATATGTGGCCCTGATCTTAGTTCCCAGAAGCACCAATGTATGGGCCAAATGTTTGCTTCCCACACTCTTCTCTCTTGATCCTGATGCTAAGGGCCTCTGGCCCTGTAAGTGGTTGGGCTCCAGCTGAGCCTGCTGTGCTCTGATTGGCTGTTGCCTCCCCTACGCAACACCAGCTTATCCCAGATTCTCCATTGCTTGACATATCCAGCAGTCCTTTTTTTCTGGGAGCTGCTTGACCTCTCAAAATCATAGTAGAGATTTGAGAAATTCTTTAAACTTCTTTTCTTTTTGGTTTTTGTTTTCTACTTTACTTTTTGTTTTCCAGATATTTCTCTACCTAAAACTCCATAAGATGACAGTGCAATGGGTAAGATTTGAGGATGCTCTAAGTAATACATATATAAAACACCTCTTTATTTTACTAACAGCATATCAATATGTTCTTGGGGGAAAACTTTCTACATCATTATATTCCTTAGGGCTCCATGGCCTCGGTCCATCACGAACCTTCCAGTCTGAATTAGTAAAGTAAATATTTTGGTCACAAAAGGTCTTTTCTGGATACAGATGCCAAGGGAAACTCACTAGTCTTCATTATCTGTTCCTGTATCACGAGAACTTTAAATTGACCAATAATGGTGCTCGGACATTGTTTGATCATGAGACACAAATCAGTACAGAATCCACTGTGTAGAATGTAAAACAAATCTGAAGAAGTACACAAGAAAAAAGATAAACTCAGAACAACTTGAATAATTTTTATTTCTCCTTCTAAATATTTCTTCTTTTCCAGAAAAGAAGATGGATAAAATGAAGGTAAAATTTCAGAGGAACATCTCTAGCATAGTCCGTGAGAATACCACCTACATCATGTTCTCTGACTTCTGTGACATTGGAAGCAAAAGAATAAAATGTGTATAAATGGAGCTAAAATAAATATCCTTCCTTTCAATCTATCTTTGCCTTTGAATCACTCATTATTCCTCTAAAACACAATAGGGATCAACCTGAGTGAAATTATAAAAACCAAAGAATTTTGCTTCCATGAAAACTTACTTTTCAAAAATTATCTATGAAAGACTAACCCAGCTGGGGACACAGGTATGATTTTCCTTTTCTCTGCACAATTGTTTTTGATGAGGTAGGCAGGAAAGTGGCTTTAGAAGTGATGGACCATTGGAATACGAAACAAGGTGATGAGTCACCTCCAAAAGGATGAAATTGACAGGCTATCACCTTGCATAGACTTCAGTGCCAGAATCACAGTTGGAATTTTGATGGGTGATAATTATTAAATCTGAATAATTAAGCTTATCTATTCTTAGAGATCATTTGACCCACTAATTATTACTCAGAAAATTTAAGTGTGTGTTTGAATCGCACATTTTATCACCGATGATGAGCCTGTCAATTTGATTCCATCAGCCAGTTCTTGTTAAATGTTAATATAAGGAAAGTCAATAGAAATCACAATTTATAATCATAAACCCTTGCATGCTCTATGAATTATAAACTATCAAAATAATATACTACTTGTGCACAGAACATCTAATAATCTGATTTTAATACAAACAGAGCCAACCAGAGAATATTTCACATCATTCATTGTAACACTCATTACTAAGAGAAAGATACACGAAAAAATCTACATTTGTTATCCTTGCACAACATACTGACTTCTTTATATTCATCATTCCCACAGCCACTTCCTTGCTAGGTTTTGGTTATGAGGAAACTGAAGATTTGAGAAACGAAGCCTTGTTCACAGAGTTGTTTAAAGATGGAAGTTGGATTTGAACCCAGGCCAGTCTAGGTACAGAGTTCAGGGTTTCTTCCATGTTTCTCAATGCAGGGAACATTCTCTACAAAGAGCATTCACCAGAGTGCTGGGAAATTGGACATTCATCGCATAATTCAAGAAAAGTCAAAAAAAAAAGTAAGCAGTAGGACAAACAGTTTCAAGTTGTTGATAGAGTGAAATTCTACTGACACATGGCTTTTTAAAAATATTTTAGCATTTCAATGCTATTTCATGTTCATAAGAGTTACTTAAAGTTTTGCTTCTTAATTCCTTGGGGATAAAACTGCTTTATTTTTAATTGTCACAAGACAACTTTCCAAGGAAAATTAAGAGGAACTTCATGCTTGGGCAGAAACAGACAAGCCATTTGGCAAAGGCAGAGACTCAGGAATTACCTAGAGCTGGGGTGGTGATGCTAGAAACAGCTGCAGAGGCATTCGTTTTATTTAATTCATCTTATTCAGCCATCAGGCCAGGTGGACAGAAGAACAATGAGGATATGGAGTTATTTTTAGGATATTTCCAAATCCTTCTCTGAAGAAAACATGATTCAGGCCCGTTATATCACTGAGTTATGTACAAATTCAGGCCACACCCATAGCCTTTTGTGACAGGTCAGGCACTGATTATTAAATCTGGACTTAAGAGCTCTACTAACTACATGGAAAACTTTTACATCAGCACCTTAAAGTGGTGTGTTCTCTTCATCATGAATTTTGTTGAGGCTCAGCCCATAATAAAGAGCATGTTATGTTAATTTAATATCAAAACTCTTCTGGGGTTTATATATTAACAGTAAAAATTAACCACAGAGATTGTACTTAGGATAACTAGAGAGAAATGTGAAACAGAAACAGATGAACTAGATTTCTATTTCATCTTCAATAGTGTCAATACTGTCCTATGGGTGTTGATTATTGATTTTATAATCGTCAACCATGAAATTAATTTAGTAGCATTAGTAAACATTTTAAAATGAAATGGAATAGAAAATATCCTTTTTAAAGTTTTTGTCCAGTTAGGTGCATATAGTTACACATAAGTTTGAGTGCTGGATCACAATATATGATACTTCTTAAAGTGTCACAAAGAAATTGGAAAATCACTGGTCTTGATGACATGGTACCTGACTTTCAGCTCTCAAACCAGATGATGCTGCTTTTGTGCAAATCTTTTCATGGCTTCAGGCCTCAGAAAGACTGACATGCTAGAGTTGCAACCCACCAAATCCAAGGCAGCTCCATCTTCATCTGTCGTAGTCAAGGAGTGATCAAAATACACAGTGAATGTTTTAAAAAAATGTGTTGCAGTACTAACAACTTTCATTGTTTGATTGTTTAATCTTTTTTATGCCTAAATTTTGTAATCTGAACATCTACCTTGAAGATAACAATATGCACTATATTACCTAGTGCTAACTTCCTAGTATTTTGTTTTGAAAATTATTCTTTTTCTTGCAGTTTTGTTTTTAAAAATAAAATAAATATGTATGACAGTACATGATACATTGCTGATCATTCATTTCAAAATGCTCCCCCTCATTTCAAACAAATTTATCCCATCATTCTTGCCACTTTCTGAAGTAGATCTGGAAATCTTCTTTCTGAATGTCTTCATAAGATGTGATGAAAAATACAGTGAATGCTGCTGCCAATTGCTATCCAGTGGAAAGGTAGGCCCATAATAACGTCGTGGTGTGTCTTCATGCACCTTATTCACCAGATCTGGAAGCATGTAGCTTGTGGGTCTTCTCCAAAGTTGAAATGCCCTAGAAAGGTTAACATTTAAATTGATTCAGAACACTGTGACAGCCAGGACAGTGCAACTAAAAACATTCATGAGGGACAGCTTCCAGTACTACTTCAGAAAGTGGCAAGAATGGTACATAAATATGTTTGAAGGAAGGGGACTGTATTGTGAGGGGAATTAATAGGTGTGTGTCTTTACTGTAATAATTTTTTTAAATTTCAACATTCACTGTAGTTTCTGATCACACCTCATATAGACAATGGGTTTTGAGCAAGTTATGCATTGAAGAACAATAGACATACCAGAAACAAGCAAACAAAAGAGCTCAAAACCCATTGTCTAAGAATATGCCCAAGGATCTAGAGCCAGTGGTCTCCTGAATATACAGAGAAGAGGTGCGAAAATGAACTAATCTTCAAGTATACACCCAACTCACTATGTGTTTTATACATTAATGACATACATATTAACCTGTTTTATTTTTACAGCCCTCTTGGTTAATTATGTCTCTCTCCCCTCATCCATAGTTGAATAAGACTTAGAAGTATGAATATATATATATATATATATATATATATATACACACACACACACACATATATGTGAGCAACTTGCTTAAGGTCACAGATTTGAACCAAACTAAATTCAAACAAAGTCTAATTTTAAAGCTTATGTATTTTCAACTGCACTGCTGTGTCTTCACAAAAACATACCCCTCATCCCTATTTCAAAGTGATAAAAGATATCAAGTGATTTTGGAAATGCAGTGTGAATATTCTCTGGGATTACCAAAGGTTTCAGAAGCTTGATTGAAGCTGGAAATAAAAGATTGTTTTTTTTCCAATAAAAAAGGGATATAGAAGAGGAAAAGGCAAGAATGTGGTGAAAATTATATGTAGGTGAGGTCCCCAATTTCAGACAGACAATTTTATAACCACTGTCTGAAAATCAGAGGAATAAAAAGAGGAATGCTAGATTTGGCTTTCACAGAGCCAAAGACAGCTGGAGTGTTCTGTGTGATTTATCCAACAAATTTGGAATTTTTAAATTTTGGAGAGGAGAGATGAAATGACGTTCATATTGGCTTTGGGTTTTCTTTGTAATGGTTGCCCTTTGACACCTAGGAATCTTCATCTTGAAAGATCTAGATGATGTACGCACTACACAATGCAGAGCTGAGAATCGTTCCCAGGAAACTGAGCATTAACATTCCCAGCTCAGAACCACTTCACCTCCCCTTTTGTGTGGCTGCATTTCTTGGCTTCCTTGGCAACTTAGCCTATCACTCCCCACCAGCCCTAGGCTAGCACGTGAATGAGACCAGTGTGCCGGAGATCTGCCTTCAAACCCTGCTTCTGGTTCACTCTAAGTTCTGGTTGGGGCTCCCAGAAAACATCAAGGAGTCAGGACAGATCTGCCAGGAACATCTGGAAGGTTTCCTCGAGTGAATTAGGATATACTTCAGAGGTGCAATGACCTTTCTTTTGTTTGTGGTAGCAGAAACTTCTATTTCAAGGCTGCTGGGGCTCCAGCAACCTGATGGGTCACATTTGGAGGCAAAAGATGCATGATATTTTTACTGTCTATGCCACATTTTAAAGATGAACGGTATTGTTGTTGTCTGTTTCACAATTATAGATCTTGTTTGGACAGTAAATTGGCTTGAAATAAAATATGAAGAATCTGGCTATGATTCTAATGCCCTGGTGAGATGACTTCGGAGCCAAGGGGGAAAGGGCAAAAGGGGTGTGATTCTCTTCAGTCAAGTAACTAAATAGCAGCTGTTTCCATGGACAAGAAGTACAAATGGCTCTGCTACTGAGCTAGGCTTACAGTAAATCCAAACTAATCTTCGGGAAACTGCTCTAAATTATTAGTGTTAACAAGCATTCACTAAGACAGTTGCATTATTTTCTCTCCCCAAAATTTCAGAGCCTAGCAACCCTCTTCTGCCCCTTCCCCACATTTTGTCATTTCATTGCTGTATCTTTTTTTCCACTTTTCAAAGGAAAACAAAATGCCACTTCAGAATCTATACAAAAATATGATTGCCAGAAAAACCATAAAACTCTTAGTTCTCATCCATGGAATTGGCTGTAGAATCTGCCCAATTATTTATTGCAACATGGGAGGTGACTTTAATCCACAGGAATCAAATAGACAAATACAATTGTCCCTCCAGATCCCTGCATTGTGGATTCCAGGAACCTGTGGATACTAAAATCTACAGATGCTCAATTCCTGTATATAAAATAGTGTAAGATTTACACAGAAGCTTCACACATTCTCCCACCACATTAAATCATCTCTAAATTATGTGTAATACCAAATGGAATATAAATGTTACCTAGTGGATTATATTTCTGGATTATATTTTTAAGAAAATAATGATAAAATTAAAAAATCTTCCATGTATGGAAGACACAACTTTCTTTTCAAATAATTTCAATCTGCAGTTGGTTGAACCTACAGATGCAAAAATCATGAATCTGGAGGGCCAAATGTACTTGAACCTATGATCTCTTAATGTTCAGAAAGTGAGTGAATGAACTTTAGGAACTCACTACAAAGTGTACTCTTGACCACAGGTCTTTGTTTTCTTTTTGCCAATGACTTTTAATTCAGATACAGTTTTCCTAAAGGTTTCCCTCCATTATTCAATTGAGCATCGATGATTATTTCTTTTCATTTCTAACTTCTATCTGATCCAAATCTTGCTCAGATTTGTCATTTATGTGATCGATAAAGCACTAAGTTCAGTTGGTAATAAACTGTCAATCAAAACAAGAGATGCAAACATCTACTCACAGAGTATCAGGGAGATGCTTGCTACTTATTGTTTTGTTGTTGTTGTTGTTGTTGTTGTTTGTTTTATTTTTGGTACTGGGGTTCAAACTCATGACCTTGCACTTACCAGGCAAGTGCTTAAGCCAGTGAGCTAAATCCCCAGCAGTTGCTGTTTATTCTTATCCTGCCTCAGCATCAGTCTCCTTCTCCTGCCCCTCCCCCACCCCCTCCACTCCCTTTCCTTCTCCCATCTCTCCTGGCAAATTCATAGTCCAAAAATAGGAAGAAATAACAGTTACAGGAGCAGAAGACCTTCAGAAAGCACCTTAGGTTGTCTTATTGAGGGAGACTAGGCAGTTGGGAACCTAGGACTGAGATTGGAAAACTGTCATGTGGAA
This sequence comes from Dasyprocta punctata, assembly GCA_004363535.1. Taxonomy (NCBI): domain Eukaryota; kingdom Metazoa; phylum Chordata; class Mammalia; order Rodentia; family Dasyproctidae; genus Dasyprocta; species Dasyprocta punctata. The sequence goes on from RJWM01002412.1 coordinate 97,938, forward strand.
ATGCACCCCCTCTTTTTGGTATATATTATAGTGTGGTCAGATGGCCCCCACTTAATCCTCATGTAATCATGGACAGGGTTGAGTCTGGCATTTGTGATTGGTTTGTTGCCTAGCGCTGGGACTGGCGATGTGAGTGTGGCCCCGCCCAGGGGTGGAGCTGACGTATGGTGTAAGGGCAAGAAGAAGGCGTGTCAGGTCTCTGTGGCCAGTTCACACCTTGCTGTTTTGTGGCTGCCATGAACGGCTGCCTCCTCTGCCAGGCCATGCTACCTTGGAGCCAGCTGAGTATGGATTGAAACCTCCAAAAACTGTAAGAAATAAACCTTTCCTTCCCTAATTCTGGGCGTCAGGTGTTTAATCTCAGCAACAAGAAAAAAGTAACTAAGACCATATATATTTTTTGGATTTATTTATGCCCAGACCCATTGCTTTCAACTTGTTGCTTCTGTATTGTTTTTGCTTCTCTCCTCACAAATGAACAGACAAAAATAATAACTTAATTTCAGAGTTTTTAAAGAAATGTTGACTACACATCAGAAAACATTATCACATCATGGACTGAGCAGGAGGTTGGTATCCAAGCCGACATTCTGGTTGTGCCATTTGTTATGGGGATGCTGAATGAGCTCCCATATGACTAGAAAAAACATTTTATTCAAGATACCTTTCTCCCAGCCAGTCTGGCATTATAGCAGTATGAAATTGCCCCTGTAGAGAGATACGGGGACAAAAAATGCCTTTAGTAACCAAAAAACAAAAATGGCAAAATTATTATCTTCTGGTTTCTAAGTAAGTATAAGCATAATATAAACATAGCCTAATAATTCTCTCCCTGGTTTCTCCTTTCAGATGAATCTCTTTCATTCATTCCTGGGGGTTTGCTTCATCTTTTTTATTAAATTCTGTGTTGATACACCATTTCTCTGCTTTTCACAGATTCTTTTTGTTTTGTTTTGTTTTGTTTTTGTACCAGGAATTGAACTTACAACCCAACGCTTGCCAGGCAGGTGCTTGCACTGCTGAGCTAAATCCCCAGCCTTGCTTTCCATAGATTCTTTAAAGATACATTCCTGTCTGCAATTTTCAAATTAAGAACAATCTAGAAGCCATATTCACAAATGCTATGACTTTTCTGAAAGTTTCAACAATAAGGTTTTCAACCAGTGAGTTCCCTAGTCTTTGAGATTTCTCTGAATCGGCCATCTTCTGGGAGCTTGAACCAGAGCAAGACACAGATACAAGACAATGTCTGTGTGGTAGAAAACCAATGACTAATAAATTGTTCATTTAATTTTTTTTTCTGTGAAAGATGTTTATCAGCGACGTTATTTGCAGCTTGTATGATAATGAAACCATTATGTGTGAGAATTATTCATTCCTATTTAGAGGTCTTAATGTAGAGAAACCTAGAAATGTAGGGATTAGAGTTGTGTGGAAGAAATAAGAAATACAAAAATTCATCAATTGTTTCTAGGAATTTGGAAAAACTGAGTTTTCAGTTTGTTCCCTACAGCTTGCCTCAAAAAGAGAGACCATGCATTTTACATAATACTTCCTGATTTCATCAAATTAGATTAGATTTCATCAAAAGGAGCAAATTTCATGACATAAAAAATTCTAAAACAAAACTCTTCTTGTATAGTGAAAATTAGGCTTCCAAATTTATATTCGTTATTTTTCCTATGATTTCCCCTTTTTTTTCTTTGCCTCTTTCCTCAGAAAAAGGGGCAAAATTCCATAGTCCAGCTGTATCCTTTCTGAATGAGATTTCCCTCAGCTCCATCTTCTCTGACTTTGCATCTTCATGCAAGATAAACACCTTCAATTCAAATATTTAGGGTCTTATTAACCACATAGTGAAGTATGTAGGAATCAACTAGGTCTTCCCATTTGTCTTCTTTCCTTTAACCAGGTTTTCTTCTCATTAGTACTGTGTTCTGAAGGAAAGGACAGTAAAACCTGTTTAGTGATCTGGCACAAGAGCTCCCAGTGTTCTAACAACTCAAGGAGAGCCTTGAACAAGATATGGCAGTCTCTGAGATTTCTGTACATTCATAATTAAAAATTGGCTGCATGTGATCATTACCATGATCACAAGCCTACTGAAGATGCAAGAAATGACTCTTTGATCTACACTATTGAATTTAACTCTGGGAATGCCTCCAGAAAGATTCCTGTTTAAAGAGATAAATCAAGTTCTTCTATTTTTCCTTTTCCTCTTCCAGCCTCTAATAAAAGAAGAGCTGCTATGTGTAATTTTTTCTCATTTTTAATTTTAAATTTAGTTTACTGGTATAATTTTGTTTTGTGTAAAGATCGTATTCATCACAGAGAATTTGTACTGTGTATGATCTATTTTCATTCCTCTTTTTTCCCAATTCCCTCCCCTCCCTTCAATCCATTTTCTCCTCTCTATTTACAAAAATTTCTTTCCATTTTATCCCTTTTTATCCTTCTTTCTTTTTCCCTTCCTGCCTTTTCCCTTTCCCCCTTCCCTCTCTCCAGTTCTTTTTTTTTTTATAACAACTTATTCCTATTTGACAATATCTATTGTACATTTTGGCTTTTATTTACTCTTCAGTTTATCACACCAGGGAGAGAATGCAATGTTCACACCTGTGTATCTGATTTACTTCACTCAAGAATATTATCTAAGTGCATCCATTTACTTAGAAACATCACAAGTTTATCCTCCTTTATGAATAAGTAGTACTCTATTGTATAAAAAAATCCCACATTTTTGTCCATTCCTCAGTTGATGGGAATTTGCATTGCTTCTGAAATTTAGCTATTACAAACTGTGCTGCTATAAACATGGGTGTGTATATATTGCTGTGGTATGATGTTTTCAATTCTTCTGGGAAGATACCCAGAAGGGGAATCATGCACTAAGCTAAAACTGAAACAGATCAAATATCTAAATATTAAAACAGAAACATTAAATCTGCTGGAAGAGTAAATAGGCAGAACTCTTGAAGACATAGGTGTCAGCAAATATTTCATGAATAAAACCCCAATCACAAGGAAAATATTACAAATAATCATCAAATGGGATCTCACCATGTTAAAAAGATTTTGCACTGCAAAGGAAATCACCAACAGAGTGCAAAGAAAATTCAGAGTGGGTAAAAATATTTAACCAGTTGTCCCCCAGACAAAAGGCTTATATCTAGAACACATATTGAATTAAAAAAAAAAATCAGACCTTCCAAATTTTAAAGCCCAACCCAAAAATGGGCATCTGAGATGAATACACACTTCTCATAGGCAGAAATACAAATGACAAATAAATACATAAAAAATTAAAACAATGTTGGGATTCCATCTCACTCCATAAAGAATTGCTATTATCAAAAAATCAACCAATAACAAATGCTAGTGGGGCTGTAGGGAAGAAGGAAACTTCTCCACTGTTGTTGGGAGTGTAGACCGGTGCAACCACTATGGAAATCAGTATGGGGATTCCTGAAAAAACTAGGACTAGAGGTCTCATTTGACCCAGCTATTCCCTTTCTTGATACACCCTGAAGAATTAAACACACATATGTATTTTTTATTCTGATTTACTTTAAAAATTTTTTTTAGGTGCAGTTTGTGTCTTGTTTTTTTGGGTTTTTTTTGTTTGTTTGTTTGTCTTTGTCATGGGCAAGGGAGTAAAATGTGTTCTGGGTAAATTTTTTAAAAACAAATGTGAAATTTCTGCCTCTACTAAGAAGCACCCACATGATCAAGTAAAGACATTACTCACACAACATGAGCACTGCTGAAACACAAACATATCATTTTCTGTTGCAAGCAGAGCAAGAAACAGCTAATTTTCTGTATCTGCAGGATGATTTGATTGTGTATAAAAGGAGCAAGAGAAAGTCACAGCAGGGTGAAAATCATTGCACATACAACCATGATGGTTAGGTACGGAATGAAGTTCATTCAAACCCTTAACTACTACAATATACTCTAGGACTTTTCAGTGGAAATGTAATGTACAGGCATATGCATTTTGTTGATGATGTCATGTTAATGTTTTTCAATTAGTTTGGGACAACTCTTATTGGGGCTTTCTCCTCAACATACTTTAGTAATGGATGATCAGACATGCAGGAGTTAATTCTTTTCTTCTCAAAGCAAAACCAAAGTTCTATATATAATTACTTTCTTACTATGGCTTCCATTAATTGTGGAATTTAAAATAGCTAAGGAAACCCATGGAGTTGGTAATAGGATTAAATAAAATACTCAAGGGCAAAAAAGAAAAGTAGAAATAATGGCGTATATTAGGCGTTTTTTAAAGGTTAACTAGAAAGGAAAATGGATTTCTAGACAGTGATGTTTCTTACTGTATGGACTATTAAGATTTTGGGCTGTTACATCATTCTTCAATTAGTGAGGCAGGATGAGTAATTTGTCTACCCCTGTATCCCCACTTGTTAACTTGCTCTGTACAAAAGGCAAAATAATATGGGAAAGAAATTAAAGTTTTCCCAGCTTTGTGAGAATAATTTCTTGACATTTAAGTCAAAGAAAAATACTCATATTCCTTTCATTTATTTGTTGTAAGTTTTTAATCACTGGCAAAAGTAAAAAGGAAACAAAATATAACTCATAGTCCATTTTCCTGACAAAACCATACTTAAAAATAATTACTTAGCCACTAAAGTAAAATGAATTTAACTCAGACATAGTGACCACCATGGTCTCAGTTTCTTCTATTTCTTTACGGTAATAAAACTGTATCAAGCAATAATGAAAGTACACACATTTATGTTGTACCAACTTGTACTCAGGAATATTAGTGACAAAAACAAAACTATCTGACAACTTTCTACTACAATCATAAATCTTTATGAATAAAATGGACCAAGCAGAAAGTGATATTTTAAAATAGATTACCTTCAGGTTGAAATATGTATGTTTTCTTACATATGTGCCTGCATATATACATATATATTCAAACATGGATGGAAAGAAAGTTCTACCAAAATAGTTTTATATTTTCTAAAAATTGAATATTTTATAGGTCTCAAATGTTAATTTATTGTATTCAGTAATCCTATTCACATGGGCAAACATCATCCAAAACAAACTACAATTGTCCTTTGGTATCCATGGGTGATTGGTTCCAATGTACACATGCACACACAGATGTACTCACACACACACACAAACACACACAACACTCTCCGCAGATACCAGAGGAGTCTGCAGAGGCACAAGAACCATGAATCTCTTAAGTATTTATATACAACCTAATGCACATCCTCCCATATGCATCATCTCTAGATTACTTGTAATACCTAATACAATGTAACTGCTATGTAAATATTTATTACACTGTGCTGTTTGGGGAATAATAGCAAAAATCTGTACACATCCAATAGAGGGATGATTAGTTTCCTCTGAACATTTTCAACCATAGTTGAGTGACACATGGACATAGCCCGCATGGATACGAAGGGTTAAGTTCGCTAGGGTGCTTTCCTTGTCAATCCACGTTCTCCAAAGGAATCAACTTCCAAATCTTCTCTCTCTCTCTCTCTCTCTCTCTCTCTCTCTCTCTCTCTCTCTCTCTCTTTCCTCTTTCTCCTTCTCTTCCTTTGTCCCTCCTCCTCTCCTTCTCTTTCTCCCCTTTCTCCTTCTTTTTCTCCTTCTCCTTCTTCTCCTCCTTTTCCTTCTCCTCCTTTTCCTTCTCCTACTCTTTCTCCTCCTCCTTCTCCTTCTACTTCTCTTTCTCCTCTTTCTTTTCTCCCTTTAATAGTTTGTGCCTTCCCTTGAAATTTTAGTAAGTGGAATAATACAATATGTTTTTTTTCCTGTATCTTTTTCTTACTCAGAGTAATGTCTATGAGATCATTTCACTTTGTAGAATTCATCATATCTGCATTTTATATTGCCACACTGTATAAATAACAAGTCCTGTACTCATATCCCTGTCGATGGACATTTCTTTCCTTCTTGGCTATTATGAAAAGGGCTATGATTAATGCTTTGAAAAAGATGCTGCATGGACACATGTTCTTAATTTTCTTGTGCAGATGCCTAGGAGTGAAATTATTAGGTTAAAAGTATAGGTAAACAACACCACCAAACATTGTTCACTCATGATTGGACTATTCCTGCTAGCAATGTTCCATGTGTTTCACATTCTTGTAAATATGTGATATTAACAGTTTTTTCACAGAAGTTAATCTAATGGATATAAATAATGTCTCATTATAGATTAATTTTCTTTTTTCCTGTGACTAATGATGCTGTATGCATACTATTATTGGTCTTGTAAGAAGTACATATTCAAGACTTACGACCATTTTTGTTTAGCATTTTGCTTTTTACTTTGTTTTGTAGGTTTTTTTTTATAGATTTCAGATTATGTTATTTTGTGAGCTATATTTTTTAGAAATTGTTTCCTAGTCTTCAGTTTGCATTTCCATGTTTGATAGAATATTTTAATTTGGGTTAATTTCATTAATCCTAGGAGGTTTTTGCCTATTTCAGTTACATAATACTTTCCTTTATTTTCTGTTAAAAACTAAATTAAAGATTAGTTTTTCATACATGTAAACAGTTATTCCCATATTCTGTTTTGCTGCATTGATCCATTTTTCTAGCTTGATACTAATGCCACATTGCCTTGATCATTGTGGTTTCCTATAAGTTTTGAAATTGTGTAATAGAGATCCTCTACTTCTTTCTATTTCAAAGACTTTTAGGCTACTATTGATATGGCACATTCCATACACATTTTAGAAGCAACTTGCTGACATCAATTTTTTCAAAAACAAAACAAAACATACATATACATCCCTTTCCCCCACACACACTTAACTCTGATTTCAGTAGGGTAATAATTGCACCACATCTAAATTTAAGGAGAATTGATCTTTGAGACTTTTGATCCATTGACAAGTGCATGTTTCCATATATCTAGGTCTTTTTAAATTTCTCTCATATATGTTTTATAATTTTGTTGTACAAAATTGCAAAATTTGTGACAAACTATCATTCTGATACTATTATAAATGGCATTGTAAATTGTATTCTCTCATTCTGATTTCCAATTCTTAATAGATATTACATAAAAATGCAATTGATTATTGTTTTTTAATCTTATCTTATATTTTGCAAGTTTGCTAAACTCATTCATTGGTTCTAGTGACTTTGTATAGGTATCTCTGGCTTTCCTACCTAGGCAATAATGTCATCCATGATATAAAAATGATTTTATATCTTTCTGACTCTTCTATTTTTGTGTGTGTGTCTAATTGCACTGGCTAGAATCTCCAGTGCAACACTGAATAGAAACGATAAGGAAGAACAATTTTGTCTTTTCCTGATTTAAAGGAAAACATATTCAACTTCACATCATAGGTTATCATGTTAGTTGTACACTTTTATTATAAGGCTAGTAACGTATTGAGGAAATTTCTTCTATTCAGAGTTTCCTGAGGGATTCATACGAGAAATGAATGTTAGAACTTGTCAAACATTGAAATGATCACATACTTTTTTAGTTTGTTAATATGGTCAATAATACTCAGTTAATGATTTTCAAGTTTAAGAAACCTTGCATTCCTGAAATAAACTTCACTAGCTTGCAGTGGATTGCCTTTCATTTCTATTGCTGAATTTCACCTGATAGATATTTTGATATTGCTTAGTAATTTGCTTTTCTTATAATATCTTTGTCTGACTATGGTAATAGAGAAATGCTATCCTCAGAATGAGTTGGAAAGTGCTTCTAACCTTTCAATTGGTGGGAATAATTTTTGTAGAATTTTTATCATTTTGGTTCATCCTTCATTGGGTTTAATTTGCTATTCTTAATTTTGAAAGATGAAGTCACTAATTTGTGCGATCTCTTAAATAATAGGCATTTGGAGTAAATTTCTCTATAAGTATTGCTTTAGTTATATTTTATAAATTTTAGTGCATTTTAAATAATTTAGTTTTATAATTTTGAGTTTCACCAGATTTATGCAATCTTGAGTTAATGCTTTTAGCTTTTTGTCCTGTTTTGTGAGATTAAGTCAGTTTGACTTTATTTTTTTAATTTTTTTTAAATTTTTTAATTTTTTTTGCGGCTCCAGGGATTGAACTCACAACCTCACGCCTGTCAGACAGGCGCTTAAGTCACTGAGCCAAACTCCCCGCCCTGGTTTTTTGAGGCAGGGTCGCACTGTGTAGCTCAGGCCAGCCTTGTGCTCGCGTTGTAGCCCAAGCGGGCCTTGAACTCACAATGCTCCTCCTACCTCAGCCTCCCGAGTGCTGGGATTAAAGGCATGCTCCATCACGCCCGGCTTGACTTTAATTTCTTATGGAGAATTGGTTGTATTTTTATAATTTTTACTGGTAATTTTTCTCACTATCTGCCCCTTTACATTCCTGGAGAGTTTCTCAAATTTGTCCTCAGGATCAAAAAATTCAGTCTCTCTCACCATTCATGCACCTCCCTGCCATCTTGACAAAGATTTTATGTCTGCTATTTATTTGTTGTGTCTTCGCATCCTCTTTAATCACGCTCATCTCCCTTTTCTCCACCTCTTTGCTCAGATCTCTAGAATTCCTCTTGAATTTCTCAAGTGCCAAAGTCCAGTTTATTGAGACCATCCAAGGTTTTTCTAAAACTTGATTCTGCCTTCTCAGGGAAATCATATTCAAATTAGGCCATTGCTTCAAATTTTTGTTATGATGTCACATTTTTTAATTTATAACATTTTTAAATTACCAACTATCTTCTTCAGGCTGTTACAAAAAAATTCCACAAGTGAACCAGCTTCCAAAACAAATGCTTATTTTTGTACTTCTATAGGGCAAGAAGTCCAACTCTGAGCACCTGAACTCTCAGTGTCTAGTGAGACCTAGCTCCAAGATCATATATGGCACCTTCTCCTTGTGCCCTCACATTATGGAAGGGGTGAGAATGCCCTTTGAGGTCTGTCTTATGAGCAAACTAATCCCATTCATGAGTCCTCAACCCCCATGGCCTAGCCACCTCCCAGAGACTTATACTTCCCAATTCCATCACAGTGGTAGATAGAATGTCAGTATATGGCTGGAGGAGAGAAACACAAGCAATCCATCCATGACACCAAACTTAACTCATTTTACATTTTTAATTTATCTGTCCTGTAATGAGGCACTTTCTAGTATTTTTTAAAAGAAGTGGTTAGAATCATTCTTTTGACAACATTCAGGGTCTTCTTGAAAAAAGACAGAATCTTTTTTTTAAAATTCATTTTAAAGGGAAAAAAAACAGAAAAAATCAAGAAGCAGACAAACAGAAAACATTGACAACAACAACAAAAAATGGGCGATATAGGATTCCAAACCAAGATGACAAGAATTTAGCAATGGCTATTATATTGCATATTGTTATCTTCAAAAGAGTTGCTCAAGTTACCAGATACAGGCACGAAAAACTGATCAAATAATATAATTTCCCTTTGAGAAGTTTCTTTCTCTTTTACTACATGTGTTGCAACTTTTGGATTCTATTTACTCTTTCATTTTTTTACACTAGCAAAACAATGTGGTGTTTTCACATGCAAATCTGATTTATTTCACTTATGAGTATGGTTTCTAGTTGCATCCCTTTACCTATAAAAGCCTCAAGTTTATCATTCCTTATGGCTGAATAGCATTCCATTGTATAAAAATACTTTATCTTTTTTATCCTTTCCTCAATTGATGGGCATTTGGGTTGTTTCTAAGATCTGGCTATTACAAATTTTGCAATTATAAGCATGGGTACACATGTATCACTGTGGTATGAATATCCAGAAAGGAAATAGCTGGGTCAAATGGAACTCTAATCCTAGTCTTTTGAGGAATCTCCACACTGATTTCCACAGTGGTTGTACCAGTCTATCCTTCCACCAACAATGGAGAAGGATTCCTTTTCCCCCAGACCCCCAACAGCATTTGTTTTTGGTTGATTTCTTGATGTTAGCCATTCTTTCTGGGGTAATGTAGTACCTTGTTACTGCTTAATTTGAATTTCTTGATTGACCAATGATGCTGAATATTTTTTCATATATTTATTTCCATTTGTATTTCTTCATCTGAGAATTGTGTATTTCTCTCATATGCCCATTTTTGGAATGGGTCTTTAAATTTTGGGGGGCCTGATTTTGTTCAATTCTTTATACATTCTATTTACAAGTCCTTTGTCTGAGGCACAGTAGGCAAAAATGTTTTCCCAATCTGTGGGTTTTATTTTCACTCTGTTGGTGGTTTCTTTCAATGTACAATAACTTTTTAAGAAGATGAGCTCCCAGTTGTTGATTCTGTGAAGTACTTCCACTGAAGTTTGGTTTTTGTTCATGAGCTCTTTGCCTACCCCTGTGTCCTTGAGATTTCTACCTACTTTTTCTTCCAGCTGATTTAGTGTTTCTGTCTTAATATTTAGATCTTTGATCCATTTTGACTTTAGTTAAGTGCGTGGTGATAGACATGGGTCTAATTTAAGCCTTTGGCATGTAGAAAGCCAGTTTTTCCAACACCACTTATTAAAGAGGCTATTTTTTTTTTCCAGTGAACATGTTTGGAGCACGTTTGGCTCCTTTGTCAAAGATAAGGTGGGTAAGTGTGTTTGTATTTTCTGTTCTGTTCCATTGATACTCGGGTTTGTTTTTTTGACAGTACATGTTGATTTTATTAGAGTAGCTTTGTAGTATAATTTTAAGTCTGCTATTGTGATGCCTCCTATCTTGCCTTTGTTTCCAAGGACTACCTTTGCTATTCTAGTTCTCTTATGGTTGCAGATGAATTTTAGGAATGATTTCTCTAGATCTGTGAGGTATGCTAATGGTATTTTGATCAGGATTGCATTAAATCTGTAGAACAGTTTTGGGAATATGGCCATTTTCGCAATGTTGGTTCTTCCCGTCCTGGAGTAAGGGACATTTTTTTACTTTGCAAATTTGTATTCAATGTATATCTTCAGAGTACTGTAATTTTCAATGTATAAATCTTTTATGTTCATTGTCAGATTGATTCCTAAGTATTTCTTTTTGTTTGTGTGTGTTATTGTGAAGGGTGTGGTTTCCCTAATTTCTATCTCAGTGTTTGTTGTTTGTGTACAAGAATGTTACTGACTTTTGAGTGTTGACTTTGTATGCAGTGATGCTGCTGAATTTGCTTATTAAGTCTAGAAGTGTTTTAGTGCAGTTTTGGGAGACTTCTATGTAGAGTATCATGTCATCTGCAAATAATGATAATTTTTTTTCTTCTTTTCCTATCTTTACTCCTTTTATTTCTCTCTCATCTAATTTCTTTACCGTTTTTACCATGAATGAGTGTTGGACTTTATCCAACTTTTTTTTGTATCTATTGGAATGATCATGTGATTTTTGTCTTTCACTCTGTTGATCTGGTGCATTGCATTTATTGATTTGCATATGTTGAACCATCCCTGCATTCTTGGAATGAATTCCACTTGGTTATGGTGTGTAAGCTTCTTGATTTGCTGCATTCTGTTTGCTAGTATTTTACTGAGAATTTTTGCATCTATGTTCTTAGGGAGATTAGCCTGCAGTTCTCTTTTTTGGTTGAGTCTTTCTCTCATTTTGGTATCAAGGTAATACTTGTCTCCGGGAATGAATTAGGGAGAATTTCATTAAAGAGTTTGAGGAGTATTGGTGCTAAATTTTCTCTAAATTTCTTATAGAATAGAGCTGTGAATCCATCAGGACCTGGGCTTTTCTTTGTTGGTAAGTTTTTAATTACATTTTCAGTTTCATTAACTGATATTGGGTTATTCAGTATTTTTATATCTTCTTGTTCCGGTTTTGGTAATTCATATGTCTCCAGGAATCTATCCATTTCTTTTGTGTTTTCCATCCTATGAGAGTATAGCAGAATGATTTTCTTAATTTTTTTCTTTTGGCACTGGAACTACAACCCAGAAGCCTTCTCACTGACCTATATTCCCAAGCTCTTTAAACACTGTTTTTTAATTTTTGAGAGAGGGTTTTACTAAATTGCTATATTTTCCAGGTCTCATTCTCCTAGAGTGCTAGGATTATAACTGTGTCACCATGCCCAGCTTCCTTTTCTTAATTTGAACCAGAAAAACATATTTATGGTTACTTTTTCTAGTAAAAGCTCCATTATCTAGTAAGCGTCAAACACGTGTTATTCTGCTAAATCACTTAGAGTTATTTGCATCTCTACTAGTTTTTTTGACATTCCAAAGCTTTTAAATATATAGCCAAAAAAAAAAGAACAAAATTTTCATCTCTCTGTGTTCATTTTATCTATACTGTAACTAACTATGATTTATTTCTTGGAACCAACTATCTCACAAGACACAATACTTTGCAACTAATTATGCTTCCCATCTACCCCATTTTATCTTTTCGTACATTGACCCTCAGAAGTTTCCATTTCAGAACAGATACATAAGAAAAAACAGGAGTGTAATACAACAAGTATGAGCCTTCCAATGTGTCCTGGTATAGCCATCAGGAAGCAAACATATTTTCATTGGTAAAAACCCGTAGCCTCAGAACCCCTGGTTTACTTTTTCAGGTGGCAATTGTTCTTGCTTTCTGGAAAATGGAGGAGTTTATTATTCTATTAGCTCATTTAATGGAATTGCTCTCAGATTTGGCAAAAATAGACTATATCTACATACTTTTTTTTTTTTTGCTTTTAATTTGTTGTCAGGTTTCTTGTGTGTTTTTCTTGTGTCTTAATATGGATTTTAGGGGGAATAAAAACCAAAGACACTGTGTTAGGGGATAGAGTTTTAAATTTGAAAGTCAATAGAAAGCTTCTTCATTGTCACTGAAGGTCCTCTTTCATTTATTTCACATTAATCTGTCAGCAACTAAGAACATAACATTTGACTTTATGACCTTATTTTATTCATATCTTCATTGCACACCATAATTAATCACTCTTTCTGAATAAGTCAGCCACAGTCCTTTTCTCTCCATTTCACAACTGCAGAAGTCTTACTGAGAAAATGCTACCTGAAAAACCATTTCAACAAAATTAGAGAGAGAAGACTCATTTCGTGGTATTTGAATTTACTTTCTTCTGACTGTTTCTGTGTCCATGGAGCACATTTCAGCACTACCACTAGAGACTCCTTGCCATCTTTAAGAGGTCTGGCAGGAACCAGCATGGGGGACTGAAAATCATAATGAATTAGGACTTCCAATACTCAAGCTAATCCATGTTACTATTAAGGTGTGCGACCTATGCTAAATCACTTAATTCCCCTGGGTCTCAATTTCTTCACCTGTGAAATCTGTTACTTTCAACACTCATTCTATAATGAAAGAAATATTGTGCAAATGTTCATGGGATGAAATTCATTGACAAGGTACATCAGATTTCCGGTTATGCCACATATTTCCAAACCTTATGCCTTACGTAACTCTTAATTTGGAACTCAATTTTTTCCTTAATCTTTGAGTTCAGAGCTTTCTCCATAATAATCTTGGATGTAGTTGTGGTTGCTTGATTTTTTTTCTTGATTTTTTGGATCAACTACTGCCTTAATTCATTTTTATGTCCTAGTTTCCCATACATGTGACCTGTGTTTTGCCTAGTAACTCATTCTTAATGTCAGCTTTGCTGGTGGTGCCTTAAATTTCTGAACAGTTGTGTCTTTGAACTTGTGTTTTGTGAGTGAAGTTCTCTGGACAATGGAACATGTGTATAGTCTTAGTTAGTTTAAGCCCCAATAGCAAATTACCTTAGATTAGGAGATTTAAGCATGAATCTTAACTTCTCACAGTTGTAAGAGATAGAAAATAAATCAAGATCATTGTGGCAGACAACGAACTTTCTATATATCCCAGATGACCAAAGAAGAATGGGCTAGCTCTCTGTCCTGTTCTTATAAAAATACTAATGCCACCATGAGAATCCTACTCTCATGACCTAATTTCATCTAAAAACTCCACTTCCAAGTGCAAACAAGTGGAGATTAACGTTTTAACAAACAAATTTTTGGGGAAATGCAAACATTCAGGCCATTTCAGCTATAGCAGAGGAAATATGCACAACACAAATGTCCACCATCCACACATACTGGGGGCCATGAATCCCCGTGCTGAACTCATGGTCCATAGTGCTTCAACAAGACCCAGAATGAATGCAAGAGACAGCCACTACTGAGTAAGGCAGGAACAGGAAGTGAGAAATACTGATTCCAAAAGATCATGATTTCTTTTCCAACCAGAAAGAGCTTTGAACTTTGAACTGAGAAAGAAATCATTTGTATTCTAAGTAATACAAATGGAAAATGAACTTGTTTGTGTTTTCTTAAATGCTATAGTCATCATCTACCTACCTGTTTTTCCACTCCTTCCTTCATTCCTCCCTACCCTTCCTCCATCCTTTCCTTCCCTTCCTCCTTTCTTTCCTTCCTTCATTTTAAAACTCATTTTTTTATTTAAAAATAAATGAAAGTAGAGAGCTTTGGTAGAAGTTGTGCATATCAAAGAATCAAGACTAGTTTTGTGCAGTATTTCCACTACTGTGGCAAGAACTCAATACATTTGCACATATGAGCTTCATTGTATGTCATTTTGGTGATCCTATATAGAATTAAGTACTCGTATTTCTACTCAAAAACATCATCGTACAATTTAAAAACAGTCAATTTACTATTTTGACATTCATTCACTTAAAATGACATCAGATAACAAATAAAATATCCTATGAGCCAAACGCCATAGAAGAAAGGAAGAAGCTTTATATTCTACACTTTAAAGGTAGTTTTCCCAACTTTTTAAATAAAGAGTACTGAATTTTTATTTGCACTGCACTTGTAAATTTTGAAGCTTTCCTTGCCCACCTTGTCAACCCATGAGATAGATCACACCTTTTATCCTAGTTGGTCTAAGAAAAGCCCTGCTTTGAGCTTATCAATCATTCCAGGATCCAGAACCACAGTCTTTGGGATGAACGCTTGGTAACTACCTGCCGATTAGAATCCAAACTAGGTCTTTCACCAAACACACCTGTTAGATATGCTCCTCACTTTCTTAACCATCCTATTTTCATCTTCTGGACTTCTGAGTCATTTGCATACATTTATAGGGTCTGCCTGGATACTAACTCCTGACCTTCATCGTGACTTTTCCTGGCATCTAGGCTCAAATGTCTATGTACACAGAAAAACAGTGGGAAAGGTTTAATTATTCTTTGAAGCTGACTTTATTTTGTACTTTATGAAAGACAAAGTAATCAAAGGAAAATTCAGATGTTATTGATTTCAAGCACTCCATATTTCACAAAATTTTCAATAGACAGATCATGACATCTCATCAAATTAGCAATGAAAGAACTATAAATGCATAAGAGTGCCTAACATGTAGTCCCGGTAAATGGAGAAGAGCAAATTGATATCTAGGAAGGATACATGACTCACTTGCTCCCATGCAACAGGTTAGTACCAGAATAGGGACTAGGATCAAGACCTAATTTCTAATATCTTTTCAATGCAGATGAGGTTACTAAGTGGAATCATAATGTACAATTATGATCCCCCAGCAATCAAGGGGACAGACCTAAAGGCATGTCTATCACTTTGCAGCACTGTTTACAGGACAACTACAACCAATGATCACATATATGGTCATGTGTATTCCTCCTGCCATTTCATCAGCCTTTGCTATCAGGGTAATAGTTCAGGGCCACAGCACCACGGTCAGCACAGATGTGTCGTAAATGAAGAATTTCTGGGTCCCATTTCCAACCTACAGAATCAGAACCTACATGTTAACAGGCTACCATACTGAGCCAAAAGAACTTTAAAGTTTGAAAATCTTCAGATTCAATTTAAAATGCTACATAGTTTAAAATGCAATATAAATGGAGGGACAGAGTGAGAAGAAGAAAGGGATAGAAAAGTGCCACAAAAAGAAAGTTCAATCCATGTTCAATTCTATGTTTATTATGAAGCCAGGGACTTAGTCCTATTGTTTCCTTTACTCACTTTTCTTCCTTTTCTTCTTTTTTTAAAAGCTTTTGTTGCTGTCGTTGTTATTATACTGAAGAGCTACATGAGACAGAACGTTTGGCAGCCTTCCCACAATCCTCAGCATGTGGGAATAGCAAGTAATAAAGTGTTAGCCCCTGCCAACTGGTGGTTCCCTGTAAAATGTCTCTGTTAACAACCAACACTGCTGCTAGCAGCCATCAGAGCAAAGCGGCAAATCTGTTCCTCTCTCCGGTGTGGAAAACACCCCTGAAAAAGTCACCTAATTACTTGATTAAGATGTATCAATCCTGAAAATTGTTGATCTAGAACACTGAGTCTCTGACATTTAGTTCATTCTTGATTAAACACAATAGTTTCAAACTGCCTCTTGTGTTCTGTCTCCAAGTACTGTGTGCCATGCAGAGAATTCTAACAGTGGAAACTTTTCGTGGTGGAGATTTAAAAAAAAAAGAAAAAAGAAAAGACAGTTTTGGGCCAAATCCTTTCAGCTCTTTCAGTAGGGCTCTTTGGTAAGCCCCTCAGTTCATAATGGGAAAGATGGATGATCCTAGAAAGACTAGGACTTTCTACAAACTCTGGTAATACTTGAGAAAATAATTATCTTTTTAAAGCATCCTCATTTTCATTTTGAAAATCACTGAGAATTTTTTCCCAACCTGAGGACACAAGAACCTTGCTTACTCTAGCTCTGCTTAGTGAGTTGAGAATAAGTGCTTCCTGTACAGTCTCATACCTAAATTCCTTTCAGTTTTTTTCCCCCTGCAATATGTAGTTCATCTGCTTCAGTATCACTTACCTGAGGCAGGAGAGGATACAATTACAGACAAGCCACTTCTTTGGATGTAATATCACATCATCACTTTAAGAGCATTGAATGGTCCTCTTCAGAGGTCACCCGCACTAAAACTTCATCATTCATGAAAAAGTCCTTCCAAAGATTGAGGTTTCCTTTAAAACTAAAATAAGGGATAAGGAGAATAAGATAATACTACAAGAAGATGTATTATGTGTCAGATATATTTTAAAAAACATTTTTTATTTCAACTACGTAAAAAGACCCTCTCCTTTCAAAAACAGCCTCCTCATTTTAAAAATCATGCAAATTTTCTTGGATTATAAAACTCTTTTTGACATTCAAGTAGAGCTATTTACTATACTTGTACAGTTTTTCTGCATAGCGCCTAGCCATTGTCACACGTATATAAGCAGAAAAAATGGTTTAGAATGACATGTCTTCTTTCAATTTTCTAAACCAGGTAGAAAGACAGTATTATCTGTGACTGCACAAACTCCAGAAAAGTAACACTGGTTGGCCCAGTGCCCAAAGGTCCCACCTCCAAACTGTTGAAGTGATCTCAGGCTTTAAAAAGAGGCTTGTTTATTTCATGTTTCCATAGTTAAAGAACTGGATTCGGCAGTGAAAATAAGGCTGTGGTGACTGACCTTTAGCACCACATGTACACAAATTAGTTTCAGATGGCAAAAAGAAAGCTTTATAAGCCAAAATAATTCTCATTTTTGCCAAAGGAATAGGTAGAATTTCCAAAGTAAAGTAATTGTTTCCCTGCCCCATATGGAAATGGTACCGTATTACATACATGTCTACCGTATCTTGACCATCATTCATCCAAAAACTTCTGGGAAATTTTAAAGTTTCAAATATTGTATCCTATTATCATAATCTGTGCTCTTTAGTATTGAAATGTCTTATCCTCGTCTATAAAAAAATTGCAAAACACCCGAAGTATCTAAAATGTATTTCTTAACAAACCTCTTATGACATTCAGAAAATTACTAATGGCATGTAAGTTACTAGACAAATAAATACCTAGCCATCTTTTGAAGTAGTTTCTACATTTGAATCAATTTTATCATATCTTAAAATGAAACAATAGCCATATGCACCTTTCCCTTTTTCTCTGCTTTTCTTTCTTTTTTTTTTTTTAACGTATTCTGCAACACTGATAATGATACTAAAAAGTACTTATGATCATTCGAAAGAATACTATCTGATAACCACAGAGGAAACATATAGGTCTACTAGTACGCTGTATTCGGCATGTAGTACATTTGTCTTAATATGCATTTCTAAGAAATTACTGATAATTCTGGAACAATAAAAATCAGTTTCAAGATTTCCAAAACTGTCTGGCTATCTCTCCAGACTAAAGTTTTCAGCTGATCCAAGTAGTTCCTCATGTCTAAATCTGTGTTGCATTCTTCACCACTGAGTATGAAGTAAGAATTAATCACCTACTCTGAGAGAGCTGTCCATGAAATTCCCAGATAGGTTTTCAGTTTTCCCCTTTCTATAATTTATTTTGATTATGTGTACCCCTATCCTAGTAGAGGATAATTTCTAATAAAAGAACAAGATGCATCAAATGTAATCCATCTGAATCTCTTAGGAGAACAGGAGTATCTGTAGCCTTTTGAATAATTCACATCCTAGAAGAGCATTCTTATACAGAAATAGGGGTAGCACCTGCTATTATGTTTTAAAATGTTTTTTCCCTACTCTGTGGATGTCTTCTTAGTTCTCTGAGCAACATTTAGATCTCGTATGTTGGACTTATTTCCTCTAACTAAACATACTGTCATTCCCCTGGACTTTATCTTTTACTTTCTTTTCTTCTATTTGCTCTTTTTAGAAAATTTAATATACTATCATGATGAGTTTTCAAATTCATTATTCCTAACTGTGTAGCATTGATTCCATTTTCTTTTCTAGGCATCTATTTATCTTTACTCTTGTGGTCAGCTTTCAAACACTTTGTTCATACCATGTCTAAAGTCAAACTTGAGGTCCCATTGCCCTTTAGCTTTTACTAATCCCTATGTTTTCAAGAGATGATGGAGAAGAGAGGAAGGGGATAAGAATTAAGACGTGCTATAAACATGTGCAAACTCTCTATGAGAAAAAGGGTCATTATGTACCGCCAACATACCAATAAAAATAAAAATTGAAAAAAGAAATTAAAATATCCCTGACCTTTAAAAAATTAAGTATCCCCCATCTACAAACTGAAAGAGAAACCTGACATTCTATTTCTTTCATGGAATTCTAAGCTATATGAGTAAAAGGATTTTGTTTTATTAATTTCTACACATACAATGTCTAGCGAAGTATAAGGCACACTGTAGATGCTTAATAAAAATGTAATCACTAGATTAATAAATCCTTGACATTATTTTCTGTTGCTCTTATTATCCATACAGTTACTACATTTTGTAGTTTTATTCCAGAAGAATTTCTGGAATGCTTCCTTTAATATATTTTCTACTGCCTCTCTCAAGGACTTCTCATTTGTCTCTTATATCTTCTCAAAACAGTCCATCCTCCATACTGCCTTGAGGGTCTTAATTTCAAAATGGAAGAATGAATAGGTTGTTCTTTCATGTAAAAACTTTTGGTCTTCCAAACTTTCACATGATCTGAATGTTTAGCTTCTCAGCACCTGTCATTTCTCCATTATGAACTTTATGCTCTACCCAGTTGGACTTGCTTCTATTATTAAATACAATGTTCACTCTTCTGTTTCCCATCGATTTGCTCATGGTCTTCTCCAAGCTTTTCCTGGGATGCTCTTCCACTCTCCTTGTATTGTGGCAGCACAAATCCATACCACCTGGGTTTGCTCTTCTGGGAGCTTTTCTCTGCTTCCTGCTCCTTCTTCCTGTCTTGTTGCCCATTCCCATTTGCTCAGCATCGTCTCAAAGACATTTCATTTTATTTTTATTTCACATCTACTTTGCTGAAACACTGCGAGCCTCTTAAAAGAGGAATCATTTTTTCATGACTAAATCTTGTAACCTGAACAACTGCTTCTAAGATAATGATACACAATATATTAACTAGTGTTGATTTTCTACTATTTTGTTTGAAATTCTGTACCATTTCTGTTTTTTGTTTTGTTTTTAAAATAAAAAAGAGAAATCACTCTGGATTCATTGTTACTGCCCCTACTCTTCAAGAGCATAGCATATAATGGCTGTCCTGTGTTAGTTACACAGTGAATCCTTCCCTGGAATACTCATAGTAAAGATTACAAGTCTGAATTGAATATAAAGTGGATACGTGGGAGCGTGTTTGCATGAAGATCCTTGAAGCCCTTAAAAAAACCAGCAATCTAAGTATTATTAACTATTAAAACACAGATCTGAAATGGAACAAAGCAAAGGACTGAGATGAGAGACAGGAAGGAGTTAGCAACTTGTTTTTACATCTGTGAGAATCACTTGGACAACTTTTACTTTTCTGACCTTGAATGAAAAGCTTCCACAAAATCCACCTACACATGGCTTCCTGATGAGATCAGCACAAGCCACACTCCTGTACTTGCTGCAGCTGTTTATCTAAGTAGGGACAAGTAACAACTGGTACTGTTTCAACAGTTAAGTGAAAAATGACTTGGCACAGACTTCAAACTATGTTAGTATAATTGAGCACTGAAGTGAGTGTGGGGTCAACATTTATTCTATTTTTTCTTATCTGCTCTGTACTTACAAAACATCACCACGGCCTGACAAAGTAGTTATCAGTGCATGAGAGAGTGCATCATTATATAAATGTATCTGTATTTCATTCATTCCACCAGCAAATTGGTTAAAGATGATTCAGTTTCTGATAGAATTAAACTTACATAATTTTCAAAACACTATGTAGTTGGAAGATCTTAGAATTTAGCCTATGTGCACAAATAACAAAGCTTTATTTTTTTAATTAAATTCACTGACGTTTTACTTCTATTTAGCCCCTCATGGTATGTGATCTCTTACCATGTATCTTGCATTTTTATCACTAGCAGCATCTTGTATGATTTCTTCAGAAGCAACTAATAATGATCTCTACAATTTGGTCTGAAATTTACCTGAGAACAGAGTGTCAGAATTGCTAGCCATCTAGTAGTTTTTCTATTTGATTGAGCAATCTAAAGAAAGCGAGCATCCCTAATTGTGAATATAGGGTCCAATAGTCATGTGGAAACTTGCAGTCTACTGCTAAAGTACAGTGTCCTGCCAATTTGGAGTTGAAAGGGGAAGGAATTTCTCAGTCCCATACAGCTAGCTTTCTCAGCATCCATAGATTCTGATTTCTCTCAAAAAAAGACAATGTCCCCTCAACTATTGGGCAAGTGACTTTAAATTCTTTACTTTGAGATAGAGATTCTGCTCTCACAAGTAGAAAAAAGGTGTAAAACCCAAGAGACACAAAGCATTTATGCCACATTGATTTAGCCAATGAAGTAGGAATTAGTAAACAGAATCAGAATTTTCCATAGTGTATTACTTTTTGGATGAACAACATCATTAGGGAAATTGAGGGTAAAGAATGAATCTAGGGAGGATGGAGAGGGGGAATTTCCAACTAGACAGGGAAAAACACAATGATGGAAGATGTAAGCCAAAGAAAATGAACTTCCATCTATTGTAATTATGCACTCACCACTGATCAAAATTGGGAAAACTAACAATAGTGATACAATAATAATTATTACTTTATGTCAGCTCTTGAGTTGTTTTTCATAGGGTTATGTGATTTAATCTACCAGAAGAATCCTCGAAGGCAGGTAAGAGTATACTCATTTCACAAATAAAGAAAGATTCTAGATATTAATTAACTTGACCAAGGTCACATACTTTAAAAAGTGATACAACAGGAATTGAAGTGTGGGTCAGGCTGCCTCCAAACTTCATGCTTTTGAAAACATAATGTTGGGTTTCACATAGTGCTTTCGACATGAGAAGTTCGTATGAATGACCTCTCTTACTTCCTTTTTCACTATAGCAAAATTAATTTAATGACAGTTGTAGCAAGACAGAGTTGAAGGAAAAACCGGGATTGGTATTCAAGATAGTAACAAATTTTGCCTACCTGAAATTTAATATCTGAAAATACCCTACAGGCTGGTGGACAAAATGGGAAACTATTCAAATCCAATAAATAGGTCAAACTGCAAAGTTGGTTTGAACTCTGCTACAACTCCACTGACCAGTTGACTTCAGGAAAATAAAACAATGATTCTACCTCTGAATCTGATGCAGTTTAGATGGGCTGCACAAGTACATTCCCTCATTTAGAGGAATTTCCCAGTTAGATTTTGAAATTAAGATTATCAGCCATTTGGGCTGGAGAGTTAGCTCAGTGGCGTAAGCACCTACTTGGTAGCCGTGAGGCTGTGAGTTCAATCCCCGGCACTGAAAAAAGATTAGCAACTAGATTATACAGCCACCTGTGAAGACAGTTGAACACCTACTATTATGCATTGTTATTGCTAATGAAGAGAAAGCTAAACTTTAATTCACTCATGAAAGTTACTGAGTTGCTCTTAGTCAGGCCCTGTTATAGGTGCTGGAGATTCCATGGCAACTGTAACAAACTCATTTCTTTGGCAGAGTTTTTGGTCTGAGAGGAAAGAGCAATTCATCCAAAAGCAAGGAAACAGAAAATAAACGATAATTAAACTAGGGTGCTCAGAAGCGGTCAGGGCAAATAGAAGCCTTGTATGGTCAAAGCTGGCCTTGCAATTAAAATTACTTTTACTACTAGCTGTATGGAAAGATTATCAAATTTGGAAAATGAATTTTTTAAAATTCCCAAGTGCAGGCATAAGGCTTAATAATAATAATACAAACACTTAGTCTGGATAATAAGTTTTCAATACAAATTGTTTGTAATAAATATGTAACAGGTAAGAAACTACTCAAACTATCCCATGAAATAAAGTTGCCAATCAAAATAATGTGTGAATTGTAATTGTTTCCTTTATTTGCCATTGATTATTATTGTACATTCATGAGTTTTGAAAAAAGAAATAATTAATTGGGCTTTGTGGGGGACCTTATAACATTGTGCAAGAGTCAGAGAGGCTGATGAAAGGAGAAGATTAATACCTATGTAGCGCCAGGAGGGTGACTAATGCAATTACTTCCTTATGAAGTTGTAGACCTCAAAATGTTGTTTCTAATTTTAACGAAACAAAGCAGATTTCAGGTTTGTACAATTGTTTGTCCAAGAATTTTTAGAAATTCTTTTGATTGGAATTTGAAACTTTGTTCCAATGATGAAGAGATTTTTTCCTTTCCAGAATTAGTTATTCTGCTTGTGAACAAATTGGTTTTAGGCACAGTGAATAATACAAATAGACACAAGAGCCAAAATTATTACCACATAGTACTTTGTAAGTAAGATTTCTTGTACTTTCTTAATTTGAATTCAATGTGTTTTTTTATCTGAACACAGATTTACCCAATAATGTTAATGAATTCTTGAACTAATTGCATCATTCTCAGTGTGACCATCATTATGCTTTTCCTTTAAATACAGCAAGAATCATAACATCTTCACTCCACTAAAATAAGTCTTTAATTTTGAATTGGAAATTTATTTTTCAAAGAGAATTTACCTGTCAATACACTATATATCATTAAAAGCAACCCAGGAGCAAAAGGGAGAAAACTTGAAGCAAATTTTCCCTCATAAGACACAGAGAACAGATAAATGACTCCTTTCAATGAATAATAAGAGAGTCATTTAAAAATATCCTATTATCTAATAACAAGCTATCTTAAAATTTAACTTTATTTATTGTCCATCACATTTCTGTGGGGTGACTGAGCACAGCTGAATGCTGTCGCGTGGGAGCATTCAAGCAGCTGCAGTCTGGGCTTCAGATGGATGGCAGGAACAAAAGGGGTCCCATCCATGGTTGGTAGATGATGCTGGCTGGTGGCTGAGAACTTAGGTAGGGCATTTCTGCAAGACTCGAGTTTCTCACATTCTGATAGCTGCACTCCAAATTCAAGTGTTCCAAGAGACGAAAAGTATGAGATTAGTTTTCCATTGCTGTGTAACCGATTGCCACAAATGTAGTGGTATAAACCAATAACTACTTACGGTATCTCACAGTTTCTGTAAGTCAGAAGTCTTGGCGGGGCTTACTGGGTCTTCTGATTAGGCTGTGATTGATGGCTCAGTCACTCTCATTGGAGGCTCAAGGTCCTTTTCCAACCTTGCAGATGGACAGAATTCAGTCTCTGAAAACTCTAGAATTCGTGACAACTGGCTTTTTTAAGACCAACAAAAAAAGTGTCTCTGAGATCGGTGAAAACCTGAACCTTAAAAAGCAACAACAAGGTTAGTTCTGTTTAGATGTAAAATGTGTGATCACAACATTAAGTGAAAGCTTAAATTTAGAAAAGTATTACAGTAAAAGACACATTCCTATTAATCTCCCCCAAGATGTTCCCCCTCACTTTGATTGTACTTATCACATCATTCTTTCTACTTTCAGTATGTTCCCCCTAACTTCGAACACACATAACACAGCTGAAAGAATTCTAGAAGTCCTCTTTTATGGGTGTCTTTATTTACACTGTAGTGCCTGCCTCAGTGTCCTGATTGAATTCAAAACATTTGCCATTCATCATTGTTTTGACTTTAGAGAAGAACAAAAATTTGCAGGTGTCAGATCCAGTGAGTAACTTGCATAAGGACACACTATAATATTTTCATTGGGCAAAAATTATCACAAAGGTTTTGAAATGATTCAGGACACAAGGGCAGACAAAAAATAAAAAAGACTTGAGAGAGGATATCCAGAACTACTTCAGAAAGTAGCAAGAATGATGTGTGTTGTAAGTTAGGGAGAGTTCTCTGAGGGGGATTAGTGGCAATGTGTCTTTTACTGTAATACTTTTGCATTTTTAAGTAACATAGTTTTATCACACTTCATAATTTATATACCATATAGTTCATTCATTTAGAGTCTGCAATTTAGTGATTTTAGTAGATTTTCAGTCATATAGCAATCACAGTAATCTAATTTTAGAACAGTTTTATCACCTGATAAAGAGAACCTTGTCTCCATTAGCCACGGCTTCCTAAAGCAGGCCATTACTAGCCCTAGACAACAATTTGTGCCTCTAGATTTTTCTTGTTCTGTACATTATCATATCTATGGACTCTTTCAATGTGTGATCTTTTTTAACGTAACATAATGTTCTCAGGTTTTATCTATTCTGTATCAAGTATTAGTGCTTCATTCCTTTTGATTGCTGAATAATATTTCTTCCATGGTTATATTATGTTTTACTCATCTATTCATCAGTTGATGGAACTAAGGTTGTTTGTACTTTGTGATGGTTTATATTTAGTTGTTTACTCAAAGTCTCATGAGCACACGGTAGGGTCCAGTCAAAGAGATAGGTCACTGTTGGCATAATGAGGAAGAGTGTATCTCCCTACCTGTGTCCTCCCTTGATCTCTCTCTGCTTCATAATCATTATCCCATGAGTAACTGTTCTCCACCCAGGGCCTTCCACCATCCTGTCCTGCCTTGGATCCCACCAACTATGGATGAAAATAGTGAACTAAAACAATCTTTTTCCTGTTAAGTGGCATTTATCATATACTATGTCTCGGTGACAAGAGAGTGAGATAGACAAGGCTGTTATAACACTGTTATAAACATTTATGTAGAATTCTGGTTGTAGACATGTTTGTATTTCACTTGGTTTTTACCTAGGAAGAACTGCAATTGCTGACTGTATCATAACTCTATGTCAAATAGTTTGAGGACCTGCTAAATCATTTTCCAAAAACTATATCATTCTTACCAGCAATGTATGAAGATTCCTATTTCTCCTCATTCTTTACATACTATGGCCATAAGTCCCTTTCTAGATATATGATTTGCAAATATTTTCCCCTTTCCATGAGTTGATTCTTTATTCTCTTGACTGTCTTGACTTAAAGTCACAATAGTTTCTAACTTGGACAAAGATTATTTACCTAACTTGCTTCTTGCCTGCTTGTTTATTTGATGTTGTGGCTATGACTTTTTTTTTATTTAAGTAGAAAAAAAAAGACACATATAACAAAGACAAAAAAATCCAGACAAAACAAATGACTAGAGTAAATGCACAACAGTAACATTACAGGTTTACAAAACAGGATGATAGAAACCTGACAATGGTTGCAATATTGCGTATCGTTATCTTTAAAATGGTTGTTTACATTAACAGATATAGACATGTAAAATTGATCTAATCATATGAGTGTTAACTGTTCTTTCTCAATAACGAATACATTCAGCAGTGTGTTTGTTTTAGTTATCCTACATATACATATATACAGATTTATATCTTTTCCTTCGAAGTTCACGAAGACGTTAAATTTGTTTTCAAAGAGTTTCATAGCTTTAATTCTTACATTTTGATGTAAAGATCCATTTTTAATTAATTTTTGTGCATTGTGTAATGGAGTGATACAATTGAATTCTTTGGATATTCAGTTGTCCCAACAGCATTTGTTGGGAAAAGACCTAGAACTTTTTTTTTTCAAGGATAATTTGAGGTCATGTGTAGACCACTGCTGGACTGGGAACAGCCAGAACCAATCCTCTCCCCGTGAGTCAGCACCATTCGCGGACTGCGGGGGAGGGAACAAAGCCACTGCAGGAAGCAAGCCTAGTCTGGAACAGTGCATGTGCAGGTCACTGCCAGACTGGGAACAGACAGACAGTGAGGGGACTGGCAAACAAGAAGTACCAATCCCCCACCCCACACCATAAGCAACTGGCTGATCCAGAGAAACACAGGCTATCGAGGTGATGATAGCTATCGAGGTGAAATTCAATTGGATGCCTGTGGTGCTTTGGTGCTTCACTAACTTTGCAGGTCTAGGACCAGTGGTCTGATCATAGGTTCAGAGGATATCAGTACGCAGTTTGACATCTAGGGTGGATCGCCTTCTGAGGGTTGCAGTCATTGGTGATTCTCTATGGTCTTGTTTTGAAGTCCTATGTCATTTCCATTGTTTTGTTGGGTTGGGTTTTACTCTTTTGTTTTGTTTGATTATGTTAAATCTGATGGTAGGAGCAGCTATTTCAAAGATAGCAAGATATATTATGGCAGTCATTTTGGAATTACTATTGGCTTCTTTAAAAGTCCTTTATTGCATTCATTATCTTGTTTTTATTGTTTGTATTCTATTCTGTTCTGTTTTGTTTGATTTTCACTATGTCCGAAGCTATCTGTAACTATTTTGAAGACATTAAAAGACATTATGGTAACTATTGCTGATTTCATAATGTCTTGAAATTCTGACTCACTTACACTGGTTTGTTTTCATTGGTTATATTCTGTTTTATCCTCTTCAAAATAAAATTTTAAAAATTTTTAAAAATAAATAAAAGGATAACTTAATTGGATCTAACATAGCCAGGCTCATCTCTCCTTGGTTAATTCACAGCCTCCTTCTTAGGCATTTCAGTTACAAATGCAGACACCTTCACTTTTGCCACATAAGATAATGTAATCCCTGGAGTGACATCCATCACAATCACAAGTCTCACCCAAGAGGAGGATCTGCATTACAGCACGTGCTCCACAGGGTGAGAATCTTGGAGGACATCTTAGAATTCTCCCTGCCATGAAAGCTACTACACTCTTCAGGGCAAAAGTTGGAAACTGACACAGCATCATTTCTGCCACATTCTATTGGTTCAATCATAACAGATCCCTTAAAAGGAAGAGGCAAGGACTGTGGCTCTTAATGAGAAGAGTGCGTAAGAATGTGTGCTTCTCTTTCATCAGTCACACCCTGCTGCCAGAAAATGCAAATTTTGATAAGCTTGTCTAGTAAAGCATTTGATGTCCACTATTATTTCTTCTACCTTAAGATTTCAAAGAACCTGAAACCCAAGAAGATAATTTCTTATAAAAGTGTGAATACTGTTGAATACCTACTTAAGTTTCTGTACTGAGGAGTTGAAAGCTCAGTTTCAATGAAATTTTTGTCTGATCTTCTATTAGATTGGGCTCAGCACAGGCCCAGGTGAGTCACTCTAGCCCCCCCACACAGTACATTTCTTTATGAGCAATGGGTGACCCAGGACTGACCTTAGAAAGGTGATTCAAATCCTTAGGATCCCACAAAGATTTTATTAGAACTGAAAAAGAATGACTCACCTTGATTCTTGAGGAAATATTTATAAATTCCATTTTGTCTCTGTGGCTCTAGGATCTAAGCCAGTATTACCAACAAGTGTACTCTCAACAACATTATCTTTCTCCTCTTCTTCCAACTTTATGTAGATTAAAAACCTCAGGTGGCATTGAGCAAAATATGTCAATTTTTGTTAACATGTGCAGGATAAAGATCTCTAGCAATGAGAAAAGTTCATGGGTATAAGCAGCCCATAGTGGTCAAGCACTTGCATAAACTTGTCCTTGTGCAAGAAGATGACCAAAGTCTTTCTTTACTTCAAATCAAGTCTCTGTATTACTCCATTTTTGCAGCATGTGAAAAAGCCTATCTTGGAAAGGTAAGAAACAAATTCTAAAATTTCTCTCTCTCTTTATCCCCCCGCCCACAGAACCACACACAAAACAAGTGAAATGTAAATGTGAAGAAGAATACAATATAAAGGGAAAATTAGGATGGTAAAATAGTTGTAGATTTGGTAAGAAAAATGTACAATTCTGTCTCTAGCCTAAGCTGCAATGAGTATCGACATGTCATTTTCAGTGATCACAAGGAAAACAGAAACAAAACTGGATTCAAAATAAAATACATAGCCAGGTTCTAGAACAGTTTCTAAAATATATCCTGATTAGTAACCCAAAGAAGTCATTCCTCGTTTTCAAGCTTATGTCCCCTTTATTCAAATGGCAATAATCATGCATATTCCATCTATATCACAGAGCTATATTATGAGAACCCAGTAAGATATGCCTGGATGTCTTCAGAAAGATTTGAGCTCCTTTAACAAATGCAAAGAAACTTCCTCGAAAAGCCAAATAATTTCCCACTACATTTCTTACAGACCGAAGGCCTTCAGCAGAGTCATGATGTCATCAGGAACACATGTTCTTTATTACTCAACTTTCTGTTTTCAAGATATGGGCTTATTTCTCCCACTGACTATAACATAGCTACGATCAATAGGCAAAGTTTTCTGCCTTCTTGTTCATTTCCAGAGAAAAAATACAAATCCTTCTCTGGGGACAGTAGGTTTCTTAGGTGGGATTACATTAGGGATTGGGCCCCTATAAAAGGTCTCTGAACCTCAGCAAGCAACAGGCAGCAGAACTGACAGTCTGTGGTTTTGACACCAGCCACTGTGTAGCTACAGTGAACTGGCAGCCTGTGGTTTCGACACCCCCTTCGGTGTATTGCACTGGTCCCCCAGGCCCCTCTTTAGGTAAGTTACATCTCAAAACAAAACAAAATGAAATGCATTTCCCTCCCAAATTTCCTTGTCAGCCCACTTACTCAGGCCCCTCAAAGGGGTGGAGACAGGACCCCTACCCATAAAGCAGGACCACTGCTGCCCCAGACTCCACAGTGTCTCTGCTCTGAGCACTCCCACTCCTTGCCACAGGTGGCTTTGTACTGTTTCCTGAAATACCTTCAGTCAAATTGCTTCCGTTTTGCACCGATCTTCCCTGATTGCTTTTTCTCCAGACAGACCCTGTGAGGATAAGTCTGGCGTCTCTTGGACCCCAGACTGTCCAGATGTACCACTGCTCTCCAGACCTACCCATTCTTCGACTGAGAATATTGATTAGAGAACAATGTTATGATGTTTTTAAACCTAGGTTCCTGGAAAGACCTATCTTTGATTCATCAGGACCTATTTCTGGATTTGCGAAAGAATGACTTGTTCATGAATTGCAAGGACCAGTTGAGGGAGGTAAAAACATCTGAACAGAATCGGACTGCTGTGCAGAAGAAATATGAGGGACAGAACAGAGCTTGCACAGGCAATCAACAGTATCCAATGTCGAAGAAGAAATCACTTGAAAATAGGACATTTTTATAAATATACAATAAGGTATCATTTAATTATATTTCCTTCAAAAACACCAGTTTGTCTTCCCCTAGAACTATATAGTTTTTATAAATATCTTAATGAAGAATATTTGGCTTTATGGTGACCAAAACTTAATCTACTTTGGGATAAATCTTTGACCGTTAATTTTTATGAATTATGAAACTGCAAGCTATGAAGTCAGTTTATGGAAGAGATTTCTACACGTTTACAGCAGCACTATTCACAGTATCAAAGGAATGGAAACAGCCTGTGTGTCCACCATTGGATAATTAGATTGAAATAATATAATGAAAATATTATTCACTCACAATAAAAGACAAAATCTTGCCATTTGCAACAACATGGATGGAACTGGAGATCATTATGTTAAATCAAGTAAGTCAGGCACAGAAAGACAAGCACTGCATGATGTCACCCACATGTAGAATCTAAAACACCTGATCTTACAGATATTGAGAAGAGAATGGTGGTCACCAGAGGCTGGGGTTTTGATCACTGGGTATAGTTAG
Source organism: Dasyprocta punctata (assembly GCA_004363535.1). Lineage (NCBI taxonomy): Eukaryota > Metazoa > Chordata > Mammalia > Rodentia > Dasyproctidae > Dasyprocta > Dasyprocta punctata. The sequence goes on from RJWM01002412.1 coordinate 128,249, forward strand.
CAGAAGTCTTGGCCTTCTATTACATGGTAAGATGACTATATATAATGCTAATGTGCTGTGTGTTCTTTAAAGCCTAAAAGAAAACTTGAATGTTTTCACCATAAACAAATGATAAATATTTGAGGGAATGAATATGTTTACCATGATTTGAAAATTATGCAATGTACACATGTACCAGAATTTTCCATGGTGCACCATAAATGTAAGCTTTTTATGCTTTTAATGTATGGCTTTGAAAATAAAAAAGAAAGTTGTGATACAAGAAAAATTGACTAAGACATGGTTATAAATAATGATGACGAGAGAAGAATTTTTAGTGAGACGGAAAGACGTTTATGATACTCTAAGTGGGTAAAAGCAGGTTTTAAAAAGATGTGCAAAAAAGAATGAAGTGACATAACTCTTAGAAAAATATATTATATCACAGGAAAGTTTTCTGGTGTTGACTTTGATAAAAATACATGATTCCATTTATGTGAGGTACATAGAGCAGTCAAAGTCATAGTGATAGAAATTTGAATGTTGGTTGTCCAAGGAGTTATTGTTTGGTGTTTGTAGAGTTCCTGTTTTATGATAGTGAGAATAGTTATACCAGTTTTTCTAGAAAAAGACAGTTATACGGATATATTTACAATTTTGTCATTTTACTGCTAAATTTTTAAAAATGCATTGCAGGAAAACACTGATTTAATATAAATATTTAGCCCAGGTGTTTTCTGCTTTCTCCCTGCCTCTTAATATCTTCAAAAATTGCTTGAATTCCCATTTCACATCTGGTGGAAATTGAAAGTTCTCTCCAAGGTTTCTACTAATTCTTCATAGTGGAGTTTGCCTCTGGTTTTCAGTTCCCAATTTTAATCTGAATTATTTCATATTAATAAATATTTTTACACACTCCCAAGAAGGCTGTTCCCCTCTACATTACATCTACCCAGAGTCTTCTCAATGCAGCAAAAGCAAAATGAAATATTAAAAATCCTCATAGGCCCGTTTGTTTAAAGAGTTCATTAAAGATTTGGAGAGCTTCATAGTGGGGCTTGTTTATATTCACCACTGAAAAAACTTCAAGTTAAATTTTAGGCACTCAGTTCTTATAAGTCATATTAGTCCCTCCACTATGTAATACCCCAAGCTCACACCACATTCAGTCCGTTACAGCTCCCATCTTGCTTTTCCCTCACACATCTCTTTTGCACACCTTGTACTGCATCACTTTTACCCTCTTTCAAAACTGCAGATTCTTCTCTATTTTATAAGTAGTTAAGATCTTTCTATCTTCTGTATCCTTATTTAGTTCTAAAATATCTTACAGGAGCAACAGAAGAAAAGACGTTCCATAGAGTCATTCTTCATTTTAAAAGATGACTGTAGCTATGCATTTTTCTTCCATTTCAAATAAAAAGGGAGAATCCAGATCTCTGCAAATAGCTGTCACTAAGTTGCATTCCCCTCCCTAAAGACACTGGGCCATTCTTGTCTGTGACTTCCCATCTGACCCTAGTCAGGTCCAAGGGATAATCACATAATTTCTCAGAGCACCATTTTCAGGGTCAGATTATGGTATATATTTAC